>JARHVA010003104.1:767500-840000 GCA_037957365.1 Torreya grandis
TGATTACATAGTTGGCTTCTTCTTCAGCTAACCTCCACTACTTCATATAGAATTGAACTAACTTTTTGAACTTATCTATTAGATGAATATGGATCAAACCATCTTCCTTATCCCATATTCTCATCACTTTTTCTGATTTTAGCACATTTAGGATTAGTTCCAACAAGTATTTGTATTGAGGTGGAATTGAAGTAAGAGAATGAGGGTAATATTGGAAATTTTGGTGAGTTTAAACTTATTTAGTTTCCTAAATTGAGATTATAATAATTTATAAATTTCTTCCCAATATTTTGATTTATAATCAATGGAATCATCTGATTCCTTGATATAAATTAGGTTGAGGTTGATATGGATCATAGGGATGATAGGGAGACACTTCTTGATACTCTTATTGATATGTTTCCTCATAGGATTTTTCATAGGGATTCTCAACAACATCATGGTCATATAAAAGAGAAGTATGATGACTATTAGACTGTCATGACTCATAGGGCTAATTATAATCTTGATAGGGATATTGAGACACATATTTGGAATCATGATAATGATGATAAGGAGGTGCATGGTAGCAGCTTTCATCATATCCAGCCATCACAACTTCATTAGTCAAATGAGAACACAAGCTATGATCAAAAACAAATTCACAGTAAGTACCTATGTTGCTTATAATCATGTAATTGCATTTGGAGTCACCATTGTGGTTATTTAATCATTTAAAAACTAGATACGTATAAGAAAACACTAAGAATTTTTCCACTCTTTTGGACCTTAAGTCCCACCATGCATGTCAAAACTATTATCACTCAATTTTTCACCCTTAGAGAAGTAGTTAAAGTCTTCTTCTAATTGAGTGAAACATTAGATTAACTATACACTTTTGGGTTGCCTATAATAGAGGTAAACCTCTAGATTGAAAGGGATAGATCCCTATATTTGTATTTGATAGATTATCACCTATACTACTTGCTTATTTGGATGAAAAGAGATAGACATAATATGAAATAAATATATCTTAATAAGTTTATGCACCACCAAAAAATTTCAAGTAAACTTAAAACACAAGCCTAATCTACAAATGACAATCTTCCAAAATTTTCCTTGTATTAGTATTTTTCATGGAGGTTTGTGAAGTTAACTAAAGATAGGAGGACTAAACCCAAGGTCATATCATAACACTAGTATAGATATAACTCACTAAACTCATGAAAAATACATTATAAAACTTCAATATATTTTAAATATACTTTCAAAGTTTAATATAGATGCAATCAAGGACAACATAGTAAGGAAGAGAAGCTATCACTAAGCAATATCAACTAATTTAACATACACATTAAAAACATCTCATGGAGAAGATAAACAAGATCATTAATTATTGATTCAAGGATTAAAATGAGAAAGGATTCACCAAAATTAGGTAGATGATACATTTATAATACAAATTTGCTCAATATATAGCACAAGTGTGAGAGAAGAGAATAAATGCGCAAGAGAGAGAAGATAGATAAGTGTCATGTGAGTTACAACAAGAATAAGAGTTAGAGAAATGTCATAAAAAAAGCATCATGTGAGTTAAAAAAATAATATTAATTATTTAATAATCATAAAATACTTTCAAATCCATGTGTATCTCCTCTTCAGCTACTGCTGCTCTCCAAGTGGTGTGAGAGGTTGAAATGCATGCTTGACACCTTGACTAGGTTATTGAAACTCGCTTTCTTCTTGACATGTTGAAGGACAAGTGGAATTCATGGTGATAAAATAATTTTCTATTGAATTTTATCTCTACTATTGACACCTCTCAGCTAATCCCAATAGGTTTTATTTGACACATCACCCCATTCTATTGTAAGGTTTCTAAAAGGCTCTTCATCTCCTTAGGCCTATTTTTCACACAAGTGTCAAAACTTGGTTTCATTTACTTAATATAATATAAAATTTATATATGTAATATTTAAATCATATTGGACCTGAAATAATCCATTTTGAGGCATCAAATTAACCCCAATAGGTCACTCTCTACCACAAGCCTCAATTAGGCCTCATTCTTTGTATCCTTTTTTCCTATTTTTCTCTTTATGAAGGATTTTTATGGATTATATTGAAAAAATAAAGGAATATTATAGGAAAATATGTTCTCTTATAGTTTCACGTCAAATTTCATGAGTTGAAGTCTACCTTTTCTATCCATATCTTTTGCTAATTAGGCCTAATTAGGCCTCTATGCCTAGACAATGGATTTTGACTCTAAACTCCTTATACACTTATTAAACCTTTGAGAAGTGTGTGATTAAATTTATAAATAAAAATACCAACATCCATATTAACTTTTTTATTATATAACATTATGCTTATAGCCAAACCATAAAATATTAAAAAATAAGCCCTTCATAACCCTATTTGGACTGCCTTGCAAAATGGAGTTTGTTAGTCACTTACATGGATTCCTAAGAAAATTTATTAATTTTAGGAGATTAAATGAGTCCTATATGACCTCATAAAATTATTTTAAAGTATCCATCTCTCTAAAATCCCTATAAAACACAAAAAGATAAACAAAATAAGGTATTTTTGGTAATCCATATAGTAGTCCATATAACTCAAGTACATATGAATAAACTCCTGGAGTAATTAAAAAACATACAATAGGTTTAAAGAGTGTTTTTTTCATTTGGTGTGATTTATAAGTCCATCTCTACAAACTGGTCATTATAGCTCTCCTAGGCATCCTGGAAGTACTTCAACTTCTTAATCATGATTCATAAAGTTGGATGTATGAATCCTCCAACCGATTTCATAAAATTTAATTAAATTAGGGTGTATAAATTACCCTAGGAGCATAAGGTACCATTAAAATCATCTTGACTATACCAAGAAAAAAAAGAGGACCTATCAACTAGAAATGAGGATTCTAAGAGGTTTGAGAGATAATGAGGTTTGTTGGTATATGTTTTGGATTTGATTTGGCATATAATGAACTTTATGAGGTATATAATGTGTTCCTTTCCATCTTCCAATAGGTTTATAACCACTTTATTTCATAAAATATCACTATATCTTCAATGGCTCTAGTCTAGGGTTCTTATGTCAAATTGGCTATCATACCCTAGTTCATTGTATTTTTCTCTTTCATTCATTATCAGATTTATTAGACTTTACATAATATTTGTATAAATTATTAACTATCTCCTCAATTTTTTCAATGTCTCATCCAACTCCATTCGCACTCTATCACCTTCTTCAAGACTTGACTATCAAAATAAGTTTGGGCATGCATATGCATTTTATAATATGTAAGGGTCTAAACAGAGGTCATATTTCTACTCTTGATAGGTATAAATCTTAGATGGAATGATTTAACCTATTTCATTTCAAATTATTAAGGCTCTCCAAGTCTATCTAAACCTTAACTAACCTTACCATCTCTCCCTTAGGATTGACTGCTTAGACTAGTCTATGTGGGTACTTAGCACTATGCAAGAGTGAATAGGATTGCTCAGGGATTTCCAACATTTCAACTCACTCCAATATCATCTACTAAACAATATTGAAAAATTTCTACCTATAGTCTTGTACATACCCTTTGGATAGGGTTTGTCTTGACTGTATGGGAATGAAAAGGGTCTATGTTGTCATCCTTTGTTTCCTTAGCTAAAGGTTTGAGGCACTATATCATCATGTTTCCATAATATTCACATCAATTAATTTCCCTTAGATGCTTTGTATGTTCTTAAACCTCTTAAAACACAAAGCAAATTTCCTAATGAAAAAAGTATGCAAACTATGTGTTTCTAGACTATGTAGGGTTCAAGGCAAGTTAGTCTTTATATTATCTCTTTGTTGTTTGAGTTGAAACTATGATGAGATAATGTAATAATTATACAATCATCTCAACTACTTACCATACTCTTATCTCTTCATATAAACATCATGAACTTCCTTCGATAGGAAAAATTATGCTGGCAAGGACTATGTATAAGTATATTAAGCCCTTGTGACCCCTATTTGGTCTCCTCTCAAATGGTTTTATGACTTCAATATCCTAAGGACTTCAACGTACTGAGGACATAAAACTTTTATCTTCCCTTACAATCTCCAAACAATTATTTTTATTAGGTTTAGAAATGATACTGAGCTCCTTTCATAGACTTAGAGGTGGTTGACTACCTGTACATATGCATTTGGACTAGATCTATAGTTTAGTGTTTTATGAGCCCTATCATGATCACTAGAAACCTTGAGCTCAGTAATAATTTTATGATAACTAATTATCTTGTTTACCTTGAAAAAAATGTTTGTTCAAGTCAGTTTGAGTGTCCATATGCATGACTCCATGCCCAATGGAAGGATTAGGCAATTGGTCTTAGGCATATCAAGCATGCCACCCCTAGGAATTGCAAAGAGTTTTGACCAAATTTGACCTCAATAAAATTTATTCAACCCCTACTATTTTTAAATTTTGAACAAGGTTCTCATGTGTCCTATAGGGTGTCATATTTGTCTATTGTCAAACTTATCCCTAGCCTAGCCTTGTTTCAAGTCTAGTCCCCTTGTACTAGTCAAGTCAATGAAAGTCAACCCTATTCAAATAGGGTAAAATATGGTCAAAGGCATAAATTATGTTGGATTGGTACTAATATGGTTTTTAATATGATTTAATATCTCTCTAATCCATTTAATTATTCTTACCATCTTCAATATGTCAAAAATACCTTATGGGGCCACCTTTTAACTAAGAAAGAGGATTTGTACATATGGGATAAAGAGATAAAATTGTAATTAGTCCATTATTAGACTATAATAGATGTTATAGATTGTAATAATTAGTTATATGACATACAATAAGTAGTTATGTTTAGTAAATGGTAGTTTTTCCTCAAAAATAGGAGTTTTGGGCACTTGTACAGACTTCTCAAGTCCACCATCAATTTTAAATGTTGTGGAGTGACTCTTCACCTCCCCAAAGGTCATTTACATGTTTTTATTGAAAGGATAATTAAATAAAGTTCATATGTAACTAGTTTTCCTCTATTTTCATTTGGAAAAGAAAGAAAGGCCAAATTTAATCACTCGGCATAGGTTGTATAGGTGGAATTGGAAAGAGTGATTTTTGGGGTGGATAATAATATAATATCACTTAAATTTCATAGAAATAAGTTTAAATTTGGTGCCTCCTCCTTTATGAACAATTAGTTTGACTTTAGGCAGCTTTTTATGCTTGTGCATCGAAGAAGGGGTCACTATTTACTATCGTTTTTGAAGATTTAAAAAAATATAATATGGGAAGTTATTAGATGTGTTTATTAGGTATTATCCATTGCTTTTCCACTAATCTCTTAATTTTTTAGGTCTCAATAGTTCAAGAGGCTTCTTCCTAATCTTGTTTTGGTCCAATTTCACTACCACTACTCTATACTCAAGAATGTGCACCTACAGGTGTCATTAAAGGTGTTTTGAAGATGTTTATAGGTTTTATAAATGAATTTTGTTTAATTTATGGACATAAAATTCATTATAAGTTCTTGGAGAGTCTCATCCTTGCATTTTCCTGCTCTTTCATGATCTTGCCTACATATCACAATCTAACCTTCATCTATAGGCCTTGGTGATGTCATGGTGGCACATATGGAGGTGTGATGAAACCCTATTTGTAACCCTTTAAAATTTATGAGAATAATGATAGGATTTTTTAAAATTTATAATTGTCAAGAGGCTATGAAAACCACTTCCAAAAGCTTATTGACTATATTGGCCTTGCAGTCCCAAAAAGATCAAAACAAAGATCCTTGATCTTTTTTGGGATAACATATGGCATGACAAAAGGTGTTTCCAATTTATTTTATTATTTCACCTCATATACATATCCAAATATAGTTATTATTCAAATTTTTAAGTTAAAATGGTAAGTGGAAGATGGAGTTTGAACACCTTGAAAGTGCTTGCAAACACACTGAAAAAGGGTAGTGATGTCTTTAGGGGGTTGACGGAAAAGTGACTTTACAATTATTATGGAAGATTATAACTATGTCATAAATATAAAACCATCATAAATGATTAAAAAAAAATCATAAGCTAAAATGACAAATAAAAAGTGAAATTTGGAGTTTGGATCATTAATGCATTCTCCCTTGTCAATACACAAGTCTGAGAACAAACATAGTCAGGTAGGATTACAAGCAATGAGTTAGAAATGAGAGTTTAGACTTCATGTTGATATTTAAAATATTAATATAGTGTTTTGGAGTACAAGACATTTATGGTAGGATATAACACCTACCAACAAGCCCTAAACACCACCATAAAGCACCTACAACCAACACCCTAGATAATGATTCCTCAACAAGCAGTCAGTGGCTTAGTTGATGGTTTCTAAAAGGTAAGGAAGTTTTTTCAGAGACAATGAAATATGATATGGTATAAATAGTTTTTATATGGAATTAATGATCCATACACGTCCTAATCAAGCTCAAACCAATCCCTAAAGCCCCTAGTATAACATATACCATGCACACCTTCATCAAGTTGCCTTGTCAAAGTTTGCCTTGGAAATGGTGTTAAATGGAGGTCTGAAACTTGGATTTGAAGGCTGATTTTTGGTATAGAACACCATTGGTATTTAGGGAAGCACCTCCAATTATTATTTTTGAATAAGAGAAAGGGAAACACACCTTTATTTTGTCTTAAATTAAAGGCAGTTTTTCTATGCCCAAGGAAATAGTTTGAAGAAGAAATGGATCAAATCATGGACCAAATGTTAAGTTAGATAAAATGGGGTTTAAATAGTTGGTACACATTCAATGGACCATGATAAATCAACCTAGAATATTTTAAATCAATCAGGATGCTCTAACTATGGACTCCATTAGTCTAGGTTTAAACTATTATAGCCGAACTATGGACTCCATTAGTAGAGCTTCATTACTTTCATAGGCATCATAGAATGCAAATATTATAGTTCTAAGTGTCAATTAATTCCTTTTGGATAGTGATTTGGATGATATGTGATGATTGTGATTGTGTAATATAATTTCATGATCAAGAAAACTCCCAATTTAGGTGAGGGCTTATTTGTAACTCCCTCTCCTTATTTTTCCATCACTTGCTTTGGAGTACTCAATAAATCCCACGATGAAGGAAATTTACAAAAGTAATAATGATTGAGAGGATTTATACACCACACTTTGAATATGAGGCTAATTTTGGATGTGATCAAGTGCAATTCAATTTCTTGACCTCTCTTACACCTCATTCTCATGTTTTGTAACTAATAGGAGAACTTTGACACTTGTCCTTATGACTATTCAACTTATCTCTTCTCTCTCACCTTCCAAATTATATAAATGCAAGCCATTTTGGCTTTGTAAATTATTCCAACTCTTGGTATGGAAAATCCCTACCAAAATTGTACCTTTATTTTCACTTAAGCTAATGAGAAGTAAGTTGGTTATACTCTAAGTCCATTTGCACTACATGTTGAAGTAATCTATCTTGAATGTCAAGTATAGATTGAGTTCATCTTGTTTTCATGTAATCCTTGAATGTTTTACTATAAATAATTTCTCTCCTAATAGGTTTCATGAAGTGTATGCTACTGTAATAGACTCTTGGAGTGTGTATGAGTTCGGTAGTGTCATATCTAACCTTCCCTTCACTTGCCTTCATTTATTAAGTTGTTATTTGCCTTCATGAGAAACACTAATGCTAGGGAGCCTCATTAATGGTGTTAAGGCTAGTTTGGTTGTCTTAGTTCATTATGCAAATTCCAAGTGTATGAATGGAAGAAACTCTTGGTGTATCACCTCCTATTTTAGGTTTGATTTATGTATCTTTCTCTCCCTTTTCACCCATAATAGGTAGTTTTAGTAGCATAAGCACATCAAGTCATATATAGGGAGCTATCCCTTAAAATCTAGAGGTTTACTTCCATAATAGGTGCCCCACACACCTGAAATTATTCCCATGTTGGTCAAATATTTAAGA
This sequence comes from Torreya grandis, assembly GCA_037957365.1. NCBI lineage: Eukaryota > Viridiplantae > Streptophyta > Pinopsida > Cupressales > Taxaceae > Torreya > Torreya grandis. Next base: position 775,481 of record JARHVA010003104.1, read on the forward strand.
GGATTGAACAACATATTTAAGTGTGAAATATTTGGAGACAATATGTCCCAAAATTTATCCAAAGTATTATCCTCCAACTCTAACCATACCACCTAAACCATCTGCTTGAAGTTGGCCTTCGCTAGCTTTTGAAGGGGAGATGAGAAATAAGAAGATTTATGCAACTATTAGATCTAAAATTTCCTTACAAGATTTTTTATGGATTATAGAAGACCAAAGGACACTCTAAAACTATTTCAACTTGCACATGAATTCAATATGTCCATATAACTTCCTCTAACTCTTCAAAGTTGCATTAAAGTCCAAGAAACTAACTTTATCTAATAAGTTTATAGGTGTGGAATCTAAGTAAATTGTCCAATATATTTTAAAGGGTTATTTTAGGAATTTTTCAGTTAGGGAGCTTTGTCACATACAATTGTTAGCTAAAATCACCCTTTATATGCATTTTTAACACCCTTAAGTGAGGAAGTGAACTTCAAACCTTTCAAAACGTAATGAAACATGGTTAAAATATGTTTTAGACATGCAATAAATTTAATTAACCCCTAATCACCTATGACACAACTTGACCATGTTTTATCTCTCAATGACACCCCTAGACCACTATATAACCTCAATATGAAATTACCTTAACTTCTCCAAACTAAACTTAAACAATGATAATAAGTTTAAATGAAGACTCTAGGTACCATAAAAGAATGACATAAACACATGAAAAGTATGAATTTTAGAGTGGATGGCCAAATTTGACTTGGGATCAAATTTGGTCAATAATACCCATGTACAAAACAATCCCCTAAAGCACAAGAGAGAAGGAGAAAACATTATCTTATTATTATTCATTGTAATAATATTTAGACTCAACATCAACTAGTTAATCAATTACATCATGAATTTTAGGCCACATCATGGAGCAATATGTAGTTGAGCAATAGATAATTTACATCAATCAACAAGTGAAAAAATAAGTGTGAACACTCCAACCTACCATATAATTAGTGTTCATCCCTTTTACAATTTTGAATCACTTTATAATTTATCTCCCATAAAATTACTTTTACCAAATTATTGTAATCAAATGATATATCAAATTAGTTTAATGGATATTATTATAATCTTGTGTTTAGTACTACCTATGGCTAGTAGCTAAGAGTTGTTCATAGGTTGAAGAGTTTGATTATTCTAATTCTATTTGAAAACATTCAACATTATCTTGAGCCATTCTAATAATTTTATATATAATCCTACCTATGGGTTGCACATGTGTAAAAAACATTACAATAATTTGATATATAATCTGATTATAATATCTGATTATTCACACTTGTGTGAATAATGAGTTCACACTTACTGTAATGTTTTTTTCACATTTGTGTGTTTCCAAATTATTTTAATGATATTATATATCAAATTATTACTCTGAATCTTCTAGAAAGCTTGAGACTCAAGTAATATATAATCAAATTGGACTTATTCTACCTATCCTAAGCTCTGATAAACTCTAACTCTAGGTAGGCATAAGCTCTTTAATATGAAATTGCATAATATATTATTAAAACTACAATGGATCCAAATAATTTAAAAAATCAATTTTAAACCTCTAAAGAAAATATATGAGGTTTGTCTAGGCTTAGATAAGGCTAAATATAAAAAACAAAGAGATAGAAAATTTAGTATTGACATGCATGTATGATCTTGGTTGAGTGTTGATCACTCCAATATGATATCAAAGCTTATTATATCTTGAGATAGGTATAAGAAGTCCAATCAGATTATATATTTCTTGAAAATGCATCCACAAGTGTACAAGTGATGCCAGGACTTATTATTTTAAGCTTAATGTGTTCACTTAAGCTTAATGTGTGTACTTAATCTTAATAAAATATATTACTCTAGCATCAAATTTGAACATTATTATAGTTATATGGTATTTTTAAATGTTCATTCTTGTTTTTTAACTAGTTTAGGTTAAGCTATGTTTAGGCTCCTAACCATGTGCACATGTGATTAACTACTAATCTTGTGTTTAATTCTACCTATGGGTTTCACATGAGTGGGACCTAATTTGGCCCATCATCTTGTGTAACCCATAATTTTATGAAAAAGATTAACATTACATAGGCAAAATTATGGGTATTCTGCTAATGTAACCTTGATTATAATCCACAAGTATACAAAGCTAATGTACTTTGCACATGTGAATAACTCTTAATCTTTTTTTTAATCCTAACTAATTTAAATTATTGTTGAATATTAATCCATGGTATCTTATTACTATTCATAAGGGAGGAAAACTTGTAAAATGTAAATTGGTATATAAGACCAAATATGTTGCAAATGGCTTAGTTGATGAGTACAAAGCTTAACTAGTAGCTAAGATTTTTTTTATAGGTTGAAGGAGTTGATTACTCTAATTATAGTTGAAAATTTTCCACATTGTCTTGGTCCATTAAAATAATTTATATATAATCCTACCTATGGGTTTTACATGTGTAAAAAACATTATAATAATTTTGACAGTATTCACACTTATTGTAATGTTTTTTCACATTTGTGTGAATGATGTGGGTTACCAAATTATTACTCTAGAGGTTCTAATAATCTTGAGACTCAAACAATATATAATCATATTGGACTTATTCTACCAATCTTAAGCTTTGACCAACTTTGGATCTTGGCAAGTATAAGCTCTTCAATCTGAAATTGCATAATACAATATCAAAATTACAATAGATCCAAACAATTGAAAAAAATAATTTTCAACCTCTAAAGAATAGGTATTAGTTTTGGATAGGCTCAATTAATGCTAAATAAAAAAAATAATATCTAATTTAACCATATACATAGGTTGAATACCCATAATGTAAAGTAGTGTTGAAGCCCCTTGTCTGGTTTCTAGGGTCAGCTTGAGTATTTTTTGGCTGCCCCCAAACCCTTGCAACCTAGCTTAGCCTAATTAATTTTAAGAAAATTATTTTTTATTTCAATGAGATAAATTATAAAATTATTCAAAATTTTAAAAGGGATGAGAACTATTGTAAAGGGAAAAAAATATTTTTTACATGTGTTTTTTACACATGTATAACCCATAGGTAGGCTTAAACAAAAGATTATAACAATATCCATTATAATATTTTAATATATAATCTAATTACAATAATTTGGCAAAATTAATTTGATTGTAGACAAATTATAAAGTGAGTTAAAGGTGTAAAAGGGATGAACACTAATTATATGGTAGGTTAAAGTGTTCACACTTGTTTGTCCACTTGTTGATTGATTGAAGCTATCTATTGATCCATGATGTGGCCTAAACTCCATGATGTAATTGGTCAAATAATTGATGAAATATTTGATGTTGAGTCTCAATACTATTACAATGAGGAATAATAAGCTAATGTTTTCTCTTTCTCTCTTGTTCGTGAGGGGATCATTTTTTACATGGTTACCTTATGATGTAATGGTAGAATAATTAGTTGTTGATCCCTAAAATTCAGTAATGAGATGCTTGTATGATCCTACTTGAGTGTTTATCACTCAAATATGGTATTAGGTTTAATTATAATGTTTTCTCCTTATCTCAAGCTAGTTATAATGAATAATTAGTTGTTCATCCCCAAAATGCATTAATGTCATGCTTTTATGATCTTGATTGGGTGTTGATATCTCTAATATGGTATTAGATTTGATCAAATCTTAGGATAGGTAAAAGTCTAATATGATTATATATTTCTTAAAAATGGATTCAAAAGTATACAAGTGACATCATTCCTTATTATTTTAGGCTTTATGTGTTCACTTAAGCTTAATGAGATACAATAATTTATCATCAAATATGAACATTAAAATAATAATATGGTAGGTTGGATTGTTCACACTTGTTTGTTAACTAGTTTAGGTTAAGCTATGCTTAGGATCCTAATTATGTGGTCATGTCATTAACTCCTAGTCTTGTGTTTAATCCTACATATGGGTTGCACATGGGTGGGATATAATTTGGTTGATAATCTTGTGTAACTGATAATTTTATGAAGAATATAACCATTAGATATTACAAATTATAGGTATTATGCTAATGTAACCTCATTTATGTATCCACAAGTATACAAAGCTAATGCATTCTGCACACATGATTAAATCCTAATCTTTCTTTTAATCCTAATTAATTTACATTATTGATGAAGAATAATACATGGGATCTTTTTCATCTTCCTAAGGGAATAAAAATTTTAAAATGTAAATGGGTTTATAAGACCAAATATGTTTTTGATGGCTCAGTTGATAAGTACAAAGCTCAAATAGTAGATAAGGGTTTTTCACAAGTTGAATGGGTTGATTACTCTTATTCTAATTGAAAACATTCCATGTTGTCTTAATCCATTACAATAATCTGATATATAATCCTACCTATGGGTTACACATGTGTAAAAAACATTACAATAGTTTGATATATAATATGATTACAATAAATGAGTGTTCACAATTGTTTGAATAATGTGTTCACTCTTATTGTAATTTTTTTCACATTTGTGTGAACAATGTGTGTTGTCAAATTATTTTAATCATTTTATACAAAAAATTATTATTTTGATTCTTTTAAAAATCTTAATACTCAAGCAATATATAATCATATTAGACTTATTCTACCTATCATTAGCTCTTATCAGCTCTAGATCTAGCAGGTATAAGCTCTTCTATCTGAAATTACATAATATAATATCATAACTACAATAGATCCAAATAATTAAAGAAATCAGTTTTCAACCTTTAAAGAATAGATATGAGGTTTGGCTAGACTTAGAGAAGACTAAATATAGAAAATAAGATTAAAAAAAATGTAGTAATAACATGCTTGTATGATCTTGGTTGAGTGTTGATTAGTCCAATATGGTATCAGAGTTTACCAAAGTTTAGGATAGGTAGAAGAGGTCTAGTTTGATTAAATATTGCTTAAAAATGCATCTACAAGTGTACAAGTATCATTAGGCCTTATTAGTGTAAGTTTAATATGTTCACTTAAGATTAATATATTCACTTAAGATTAATTATATGATTCAAGGACCATATCCATTAAGGGGAACATTAAGCTTAAAAAATCTATGAGTTTACTCAACTGTATAATTTAGTGACCATATGCATCAACCTCGACTGTCAAAGATGGAGGGTAAGGTCTAGTCTAGAAGGAAGCCAGACCCTTCATAAGAAAAACAAATAATTTTCTTGTTCTCACCTTCATTTTTTGAGGTTTTTTATCATTATACCATCTTGGCCCACATATTATTCTTACGGACACATTTTCAATGTTAACCAATGTCCATTTTGGGAGGCATAAATTGATTATTCTCTTTCCACCCCAAGACCCATACAACCTAGCCCCCTTATCACTTTTAAACTTATGGATAAATTTTTAATCAATATATAATCATATTGGACTTCTTATACCTATCATAATATTTAATCAGCTTTGATACCATATTAGAGTGAACAAAACTCAATGAGGATAATACATGAATGGAATTACTACATTTTTTATCTCCTTATTTTTTGTATTTAGCCTTCTCTAAGCCTATCCAAACCTCATATCTATTCTTTAAAGGTTGACATTTTATTTTTTCAATTGTTTGGATTTCTTGTAGTTTTGAGACTACATTATGAAATTTCAAATTCAAGAGCTTATGCCTACCTAGATCTAGAGATAACCAAATCTAGGATAGGTATAATAAGTCTAATATGATTATATATTACTTGAGTATCAAGAATGATAGAAGATTTATATTAATAATTTGATATATAATCTAGTTGAAATAATTTGGCAACACACATTATTCACACAAATGTGAAAAAACATTGAAATAAGTGTGAACACATTAAGCTTAAAATAATTAACCATGACATCACTTTTAGTATCAGAGAGAGAGAGAGAGAGAGAGAGAGAGAGAGAGAGAGAGAGAGAGAGAGAGAGAGAGAGAGAGAGAGAGAGAGAGAGAGAGAGAGAGAGAGAGAGAGAGGTGCCATAGTGGGTATATCAACATAATGAGCACATACCCACTTAGGAGTAGGTCCCACCAATGTTTAAACCATAGGTAGGATTAAATTCAAGATTAGGAGCTAATCGCATGTACACATAATTAATATTTAAAACATATATTAGCCTAAACATCCACCCACAAGTGTACAAGTGACAAGGGGCAAGGTTATGGGGGTCTTGGGGTGGCCCAAAAATACTCAATTTGGCATTAAATATGCCTCCCATAATGGACATTGGTTAATACTAAAAATACATCTAGAAGTGTACAAGTGACAAGGGACTAGGCTATGTTAAATATAAATAAATGTAATAAGCACATATCTAGAAGAGATTTAATGAGCAAAGCATAACATAATTAACCCAGATAAATAAAACACAATGCAAATATTTATCCTGGGAAAACCTCAAAGAGGTCAAAAACCCAAAAAAGTGATATTCAATATTGAGAAACAATAATAACCTTAATACATCAAATCTTCTTCATCTCACTCCTCAGATGAATTCTTCACAAGTTTGTCTTAGACAAGTATTTACCACACATAGGATACTTGATTTTTTTTTTGTTTTCGAGAGATATTTTACAATAGGGATAAAACCGTATTTATAATGATTCATTAGGGGATGTGACCTTTGTGAAAATAATGGTTCCATCTACCCCAATAAATCTAATTAATAAACATTTGGTAAATATTAAATAACTATAATAAGATTATTTATTTTTCCAAAGTTTACACCTTGAGTAAATAAATAATATATTATTATTTATTTAATTAATTACCAATATAATTCAAGAGTTAATAATAACCACTTAGACATTAATTGTTTCAAAACTTCCCCTTAATGCTAAGTGGGGATAAAATCCATAGTCACCATAAAGGAATTATACTATGTGCAAAATTTGAAGAATTAAAAAAATTTCATCATGCCAAAAGTCGCATTTTGAAACAAAGGAATTATAATACATAAACTACTTGAAATTAAGTTTAGGCTAGTATGATTGTGAGATTACATCTCACTTTTTCTCAAGAATAATCACTATGCATAATTAGAGCCTTTTACAACATAAGGACCTCTATTACAAATTATGCTTTTAAATGTATTGGGGTACATAAGTAAAACTTCCACATGAATTTTACTTAAATAAAATAACTTTCACACAAAGTTTTTAAAATACTTTACAAATTATAAATATAAAAAATAAAAAGAAACACATGGCCATTAGGAAGTGGCATTGTCATGCACATTCCTCCTCAATGGAAACTTTGAGAGGCTCAACATTACATGAAACTATAAAACTTGGTAGCACTAAGTGGTTTTGTGAAGATATCTTCAAATTTTTTATCTATAGGATAGAACTATAGATTAATATTACAATTGAAGACTTTCTCTCAGATAAAATACACATGAAATTCAATATGTTTAGTTATTTGGTGTTGTAATGGACTTTTTGCTAGAGCTATACAAATTTGATTATCATAATGAATGATGGTACTCTAAAAAACATCCTAATGAAGTTCTCCTAATAGCCTTCATAGCCACATGACTTATTTAGTAACTTTCATAGTACTTACATACTCTGCTTTTGTAGAAGAGAGAGACATTAGGTTATTTCTTGCTGCTCCAAGTGATAAAACCTACACCAAACATAAACACATATCTAAAAGTAAATTTATGATATAAAGTATCACCATCATGGTTAACATCATAATAGCCATATAATTTAGCATTATCAATGTAAGAATAAAAGAAATCATAATTAATTGTTCCTTTGATATATTGAAGAATACGTGTAGCTAAGTTCCAATGATCCAAATAAGGATCATGCATAAATCTAAAAGTAATACTGATAATATATGAAATATCTAGCCTAGTAATGTTTAGATAAAACAAAATTTAAATAATCTATCTATACAAAGTAGGTCTATATTTTTCACATGTAAGTTTAAGATCAAGTTTAATACCAAATTCAATAGGAATGTTGGTAGATTTACAATCAATCATGTTAAACTTAACAAAAAGATTATGTGCATACTGAGATTATGATACAATAATTAAATTTTTATTCTAAAATATAACCATTCATAAAACATGATGTAAAATACCTAAATCATTCATTTCAAAAATTTGATTTAGTTTATCTTTATATTTATGAATTAAACTAGTTAGAACATCCGTAATTAATAAATTATCAACATATAATACAATTAGAATGAAATGGCCATTTTTAACTTTAACAAATAGATCATTATCTAAATAACAATTAGAAAAACCTAATTCTTTTAAAAAAGAAGTAATCTTAGAATACCAAGATTGAGGATCTTGTTTTAGACCATATAAAGATTTCTTTAATTTGCATACATAATGTTCTCTATTAGCGTTAATGAAACCTTTAGACTGAGTCATGTAGATTTCTTCTTCTAAATCACCATTTAGAAATGCATTCTTGACATCTATCTGGTGGATAACCCAACCATTTTGAGCTGCAAGTGCAATAATATGTCTAACAATACTCATTTTTTCTATAGGAGTAAAGGTTTTAACATAGTCAATCTTGAGTGTTTGAGTAAACCTACGATCAACTAATCTAGCTTTAAACTTTTAAATTTTACTAATTGAATTATAAATCTTATAAATATACCTACAACTGATAATATGTCTTTTAGATGGAGGGACAAGATCCCAAGTCTAATTTTTAATTAAGGCATTTAATTTAACTTGCATAAAAACATTCCATCTATCATCTTATGTAGTTTCCTCAAAATATTGAGGTTCACATTCATACATAGTCATTAATGCATGATAAGAATATTGATTTGTAGTTAATTTATTAAGGTTGTCAATATTAGAAGATTAAATTATGGATTTTACCCATTTAGGTCTTTTAGATTGAACATAAAACTTAGGGGGTTCCTTAGACTCTAAGTTATCCATAACTGGATCAACTTCTTTAAGGGCATTCATTTCATCAAAAGGAGAAACATGAGAATTAGGTTCATCAATAGAAGAACATTGAGGAGGATCCATAGAGGGCTCACAAAAATATTTTTCAAGAATAATAACATTTATATTTTCAATAATCTAGCATTTAAAAGGATCATATACTCTTAAACCTTTAGTCTTACCTCCATATCTTACAAAAATATAAGAATAGGAAGTGGGGTCAAGCTTCTTCCTTTTAACTTTAGGGATAAAGATACAAATAGGACTTCCAAAAATCCTAAGATGAGCCACACTGGACTTCTTCTTAGTCCACATTTCTAAAGGGGTAAAAATATGAAAATCTTTGGTAGGGACTTTGTTTACAATTTGAAAAAGAGTGTTTATAACTTCGGCCCATAAGAACTTAAGAACATTTATAGGTTACAACATTGTTCTAGTCAATTCTATGGTGGTATGGTTCATCCTTTCATCAATACCATTTTTCTTAGGGGAATATGGAGTTGTTAATTATCTTTTAATACCAAAACTAATGCAAAAAGAATCAAACTCTTTACTAACATATTCACCACCATTATCATTTCTTAATCTCTTAATATGCAAATCAGATGCATTTTCAACATAAGCTTTAAATTTTTTAAATTTATAAAAAACATCATGTTTCTTTTAATGAAATAATATCAAATAATTATAGTATAATCATCAATAAATGTAACAGTATATAATGAACCATTAAAAGAAGTAACTTTCAAAGGACCTACAACATCACTATGAATTAACTCTAAAGAATGTGAAGAATTTGCATCATAATTCTTGTCAAAAGGATTAGTATTTTACTTACCACGTAAGCAACCCTCACGAATTTAATGATGAGAGGGGATAGAAGGAAGTATAACAACAATATTGTTTATAGATATATCATATAAACTTCTAAAATCAACATATCTTAATCTTTCATGTCATAACTGAGTTTCATTTTTATTATGTGATGAAAGTAAACATGTATAAGGAGAGAAGATATATAAACCATTCTTTTGAATACCTTCAAAAATCAAGGAACCAGATTGATTTTTAATAGACCAACTATCTTTAAGTAATGTTACAATGAAATTATGATTAATAAGTTGAGAACAAGATAACAAATTCTTTTTAAGATTAGGTACATAGAAAACATTATTAATAGCAACATTTGATTTTTTTTCTTTTTCATGTTTATTTGTTTCTAAAACTAAATTATCTCTTTAGTAAATTCTTAAAAGATATCTATAGAATCATAAAAAAATATAAGATAAGAATTCCATATGGCACGATGCACTTCTATCTAAAATCCACTCATTTATATTTAAAGAAAATAAAATAGCATATAAAGCAATAATATTCTGATCCTTATTGTTATTTTGATTAGAGTTTCAATTTTTATGCTTGTTTTCATTAGTTTTATTCTCTTTTTTATTTTTATAAGATTGACTTTTATTCTATCTTTATTTTTATAATAGGTTTCCCTTATATGACCAGGTATACCACATAAAGTATAATTTCTATTGAATTTAGGTTTATGATTCTTATTACTAGTTTTCTTGTTTCTATTTTTGCCTTTACCAGAGTTAGGGTTAAATTTCTAGTTTTTATTGTTATCAAAAAAATTATTTAAGGTGATAAGTGCTTGAGTGGTATTCTCTTTATAATCAAAATTTTTCATTACTTACTTTTCTTGAATTAAGACAGTAGATAAGGTGGTAAGGTTATGGATATCTTGATTAATTTGATACTTAGATTTCAAAATTGAAATGAAATTTCTAATTTTTTCATGAAAATTCAATTGAATGATAAAATAAATCAGCTAATATTTAATCAAATTACAATGACATCCATCTAACTAAGCTTTAATATTTTGAATTTTAGAAAAAAAAATCACAACTTTTTGTTCACCCTTCATAGATGTTGTCAAAAATTCAAGAATTAACTTAATGATATTTGAGAGATGAGTGACCTCATGTATGGATTTAATAATTTTACAATATTTTCAAGGAGATTCCTAATTACCAATTTGGAGAAGGAATTCATCCTTAACACTCTGCAAGATAGTGGACATAGCTTCTTACAATTTCGTTTGAAATGCATTAGTGAGATTAGGGGTCACATGTCTTCCAAAGGGGATTTTTTAGTCTCAAAAACAATATTCCATAATTTATAAGCCATGAATTCATCTTTAACATAAATTTTATATATATTATAGTTATTTCCATTAAGCATTTGGGATTTGTCTAAAGAAAGATGAAGTGAAGCCATGACTTTCTTTTAAACACAATAGTATCCAAACGGTTAAGAAATAACATTTTAAGTGTGAATTTTAAATTTATTTATAATTATAACAAATTTTAAAAAGTAAATACACACTATTTGTTCAAATTAAAGCTTGATAAAGAAAAAAAAATTACAAATTTGTGACAAAGCAAGGTGTCACAAGTGTCATAAAAATACAATAAAAATAAGAACAATATTATGATTTAGTATTTTTAAATGAAATTTTTTGAAATATTTATAAAAAGGTGATTTTATCATGCAACTATATTTAGATATACAATTTATATGCTACCAAAGAAAAAAATTGAAATAAAGTTGCATAATTCTAGGTGTCAAAAGAGTCACACTCACAATGACCACTTAGGCGCAATTAGTAAAAAAGGTATAAAATCAATAATAATAATTTTCAAAACAAAAAATTGATCAAACCAATGTGTTTGAAATGTGCCAAAACCTTAAGATTGATTGGTTAGACAACTATACTTGCATAGGTTTAGACTACATCAAGTGTCGAAAGAAGGACAAGTTGATAGGTCAAAGGGTTTTCATGTGAGAAGGAAGACACACAATAAAAAATGGAATTCAAATTAAATATAATTTCAATTAATTTTGACTAGAGTCAACCAGAAGATAAAAAAATGAAAAGGCTAATGGTAATTGAATACTAGACTTATCTTTTATAAATTTTTACAAAAAAAATATATAATCACCAACTTATCTATGAGTGAATTCAAAGGTTTACATGAAAAATATTATATTTAATTATTTTTATCTTTAAAAAAAAAAAAAAAAATGTTTATTGTGTATGTAAACAAGAGTAAAAATAAATTACTTTTTTTTTAAATTTTTTGGTGAAATAATTTGATAAAAGGTAAATCAAATTTGTAAAATTAAAAAATAAATAAATTTTTAAATATTTTAAATAACTTTATACTTACCTTAATATTTCATGTAGGTGGAAATGGCACAAGTCTAGGAAGAGAGAAAAAAACCTTGTGGGAGATAAAGGCCATCTTAGGCCATCAAAATTTGTAAACCTTCCTGAAATCCTCCCATAATGCCAACAAGCTTTTCAAAAAAAAATTGGTGTCAATTTTTATTTTACCAACCTCTCAAGCAATACAGGTATGTTAATGGAGGATATAAATTTGAATAGGCTGATCCAAAGCTTCTTAGTATTTGAAAAGTTGCACGGGTCCTTATATTTGCAAAACTTAATGAATAAAACTTTTATAAGGCAATTTGATGCACAAAAACCTAATTTTCAATTTTTTTAAAGTGGCTAGGCTATACAATAGCATCCAATTTCCCAAGCTTTGAATAAATTGAAATATCAATTCAATTATTCTATAAACACATATCTAGAAGAGATTTAATAAGCAAATCATAACATAATGAGCCGAAATCAATAAAACCAAACATATGTATTTATCTTGGAAAAAAATCCAAAGAGGTAAAAACCCTACAAAGTGATATTCAATATTTACAAACAATAATAACTCCAATACATCATATCTTCTTTGTCTCACTCCTTAGATAAATTCTTCACAAGTTTGTCTTAGACAAGTATTTGCCACACACAGGAATAATTGAATATTTTTTTGTGTTCGAGAGATATTTTACAATAGGGGTGAAACCCTATTTATAATTATTCATGAGGGGATGTGATCATTTTGAAAATAATGGGTCCATCCACCCTAGTAAATCCAATTAATAAATATTTTGTAAATATTAAATATCTATAATAAGATCACACAAGAATAATTGAATATTTTTGTGTTCAAGAGATATTTTACAATAGGGGTACAACCCTATTTATAATTATTCACAAGGGGATGTAACCATTTTGAAAATAATGGGTCCATCCACCCTGATAAATCTAGTTAATAAATATTTGGTAAATATTACATAATAATAATAAGGTTATTTATTTTCCTAAAGTTTACACCTCGAGTAAATAAATAATATATTATTATTTATTTAATTACTTACCAATGTAAGTCAAGGGTTAATAATAACTACTTAGACATTAATTATTCTAATATATTGTAGGGGTTTTGGGGTAGCTAAAAAATATTCAAATTCGCATTAAAAAGGCCTCCCATAATGGGCATTAGTTAACACCAAAAATGCCTTCATGAGAATAATATATGTGGACTAAGAGGGTACAATGAGCAAAAACCTCCAAAAATAAAGGTGAGAGCAAGAAAATTATTTTTTTACATGTGAGGGGATCTAAACTCCTATTAGATTGGACCTCACCCTCCATCTTTTATAGTCAAGGTAAATGCAAAAAACTTTACTTTTAAGATGCATCCACAAGTGTACAAGTTATGCTAAGCTAGAATGGGAGTTAAAATTTATGTGTAATCTTTTTATATCCTATTTTGTGAGTTCATAGGTAAGTTTTGTGATGTGTTTAATAAAGCTTTGATGAAGCTTTTTTTGAAGATTTATTAATAGAAGAATAATTATTTATGAGAATTATTAATTCTATTTTTTGGTATCAGAGCAAGTTTGAATCTTGTTTCCTTGTTTTCCACATTATTGTGGGTAGAAACTAAGAGGAGGAATCTTCAAACAAATGATAAGATTCGGTATAATATTTCAAGAGAATCCTATTGAGATGAAAGTAGTTGTTTCCCACATTTTTATTGGAAGAAAATAATTGCAATTTTGTTTTCCACATTGTGGATAGAAAACAAGAGGAGGCATCTTCCAAAAAATGAGAGTGTTGGGTAGAAAGTTTCAAGAAGAAAAAGTGTGCTTTAATTTTAAGGTATGAGATAAGAAACACAAAAAATGGATGTCTTGGATAATATTTTGAATTAATTCCAAGAAAAATTTAAGATGATGGAGGATGTAAAAGCTGAGGAGTTTACAAATGTGGAAGAAGAAGAAGAGGCATAGGAAGTGTTGGATTCCCTAATAATAAATTTAGATTTATTAGCTGAAATCCTTGTGGAGGATGATGGAGATGTGAGTGAATAATATTACACCATGAAGATTTTTATTTTAGTGGAAATTACATCCATGAAGAGTTTCATATAGGTGAATAAGGAAGCCAAAAAAAATTGCATATTTATTTCAAAGAAGAATTGGATAAGGTCGTCATGTAAGCTAATGCACACAAGGAGAGGTTTACATAGACTATTCAGACATGTAAAGAAGCTAAAACCAATGGTATGAGGAGTAGAAAACAGCCATGAGAATTGTTTTGGATGGGCCATTGGCATCCCATAGTAAAGAGGAGTTAGAAAACATGTGCTCGGGGTATGATGGAGTGGGAGATGAAATATAAGACATGTGTGTGAAGCTAAAAACATTATTATGTGATTTTTTGAGTGATCTAACATATGGTTAGATAATTTGTGAATAAATATAAGTAGGATTTAGGTGGATTTGGATGGACAGTAGCATTTTTGAGCCCACATGGAGAGTGAGATGCATGATAGAGAATCTTAGTGGTGGTGGATGAGTGAGAGTGGGTTTGATCCCACAAGTGAATGGAATAAGATATAAGTAATCCCTTGGTGGAGAAGGATGAGTTATGGTGTGTTTAATACCATGAGAGAGAGAGAGAGAGAGAGAGAGAGAGAGAGAGAGAGAGAGAGAGAGAGAGAGAGAGAGAGAGAGAGAGAGAGAGAGAGAGAGAGAGAGAGAGAGAGACCAAAGATGATAAAAGGAAAGGAGGAGAACCAATAAGTAGGGGTTGGAAATGGAGAAGGAAGGAGAATAAACAATTGTGTTACTTGGTGTGTTGGAAGGTAATGTCGTGATGATTATGCTACATGACCAAAAAAGTGGTTCTAACACTTACCCCATCCATATGAGTAGGATGTCATAGTTTTAAAACCTTGGGTATCTGATGTAGGAACATCCAAGGCTTTCTGCAATATTGTATCAACCAAAAATAGAGTAGTGTGTGTTTTTATACATTTTTGTTTGAGTGAGCCTAAAATGTTTGGGGAATAATTAGAGAAACTCATATGATCTGATTTGTTTTCAACTAGAGGAGAATGATGTGAAGATATAAATCAATACTCATGATAATCACTATTCATGTTGATGAGGTGTCAATCACTATTCATACTAGTGAGGTGGCATCTAGGGCATAGTTTTCCATCAAGGCACATGTTTACACACTGAGTGCATAAATTATAAAGTGATTTTGAAGCTAAATACACATAGTTTGTCATTAAAATAAATTAGTTCACATAGGAGCCTAAACATAGCTAGGATTAAATCATAATGTAAAGTAGTGAAGAAGCCCCTTGTCTAGGGTTGGCCACCCCTAGACCCCTACATATAGCTCAACCTAGTTACTTTAAAAAAAAGGGGGAAGTGGTTTTATTTGAGTGATAGAAAATATAAATTGATTCAAAATTGTAAATGGGATAATCACTATTGTAAAGGACAAAATCAATATTTTTTACATATGTGCAACCCATATGTAGGATTAAACACAAGATTACAATAATATTCAATACAATAATTTGATAAATAATATTATTAAAATAATTTGTTAAAAGTAATTTGATGGGAGACAAATTATAAAGTGAGTCAAAATTTTAAAAGGTATGAACACTAATTATATGGTAGGTTAGAGTGTTCACACTTGTTTATTCACTTGTTGATTGATGTAAACTATTTATTGCTCAACTATCTATTGATCCATGATGTGGCCTAAAATCCATGATGTAATTACTCAACTAGTTGATGTAATAGTTGATGTTTTAGTCTCAAGATTGTTAAAATGAGTAATAATAATATAATGTTTTCTCCTCCTCTCTTGTGCTTGAGGGGATCATTTTGTACATGGATACCTTATCAAGTTATGTTGTCAAGACCTATTTTTTTTTACATGATTTTTTTTCCTCCTAATTTTCACTTAAGGGTTTAGTGTGAAAAGGGTTCTCACCCAAATTGGTTTTACCTTAGTCAGAATAATAAGCTTAAGTTTAATGTGTTCAATAAGTATGTTAATTATACACTATTCAAACACTAACAAGTTGAGACATAAACACTCCAACCTAACATATAGTGAGTTAGCCAAGACTAATTATGCACTAAATTTATATGCACACTATTAAGTCCTAAGTAAATTTAAAATGAAGAAGTGTGAAAGGAACCCAAAGGTAAAACTAGTTTGGGTGAGAACCCTTTTCACACCAACACCCCCCAAGTTATAATCAGAATGCAATTATTATACCTAACATAAATTATAAAGTGGTGGATATTATAAAAAAGTCTTGGGTATCACTTAGTGAGGTTATTTTTGATTAGTGGGTATTTAAAAAAAGTGGGGGTTTTATTTGAAGGAGACAAATTATAAAGTGAATCAAAATTTTAAAAGGGATGAGCACTATTGTAAAGGGAAAAAGTAATGTTTTTTGAATTTGCATTGAATATAAAATATGGAGGGTAAATTTTGTATTACAATTAGGTAAGACACCCTCACAAACAAAACAAACAATTTTCTTGCTCTCAGCTTTAGTTTTGGAGGTTTTTTCTCATTGTACCCTCTCGGCCCACACATATTGTTCTCACAGACAATTTTTTTTGTTAATAGATGTATATTATAAGAGTTATTTTTAATTCCAAATTGATTATTTTTTGGTCACCCATTATTACTTGTATACTTGTGGATGCATTTTCTCTAGAACCTAACATCTAACATTTTTTATGCTACTTGGCTGCACATTTCTCCTATTGTTACAGTGGATTCTTTTGGACGTACTATTGTTTCACACTATATATCCCATGAAAATTCCACCTACATGCACATCTACCTATTTTTATAAGAATACCACCTTTTTGGATCTCAAATGTTTCATTTCATAGGTCACACTACTACACTTGTGGGCATTAAGAAGCATCTATAGGGAATTACTACTCCTATCTAACATGTTACATGGATTGATCATCATGGTATTGGATATTCAAGCATGTGTTTCATCTTTGATGGTATTATTTGATGAAAAATATCCTATTTATATGATCCCCTCTTTATGATGATGATTAAACATAATGAGTTCTATTGCACTTTCATTCAGGCTTAAATAACTTGATATTATAGTTGTCAAATGTCATCACCCTAGAACTCATTCAAATGATTTTTTAGGCATCATCATCCATCATAAATATCCATTTGGGATGGATTTTAGATCACTTATGATGGTAAAATAATCATTATTTCAAGGATTTTACCAACATGGTTCCTCCATGTTTCATTTTCATTGTATACACACAACACCCATTTTTAGGAACAACTCTCTTGTTATTTATGTCATATTCTACAAATTGACAGTAATTTAGATTTATTGGATCATTTTGTGTTTTTATTATTTGTAATTATTTTTTACTAACATTGAGTTATAAAAAGTTATGGGGGGGGGGGCTTGATGATTCAACCTTGTCTACCTTCATGCATGAGTGATCTATTCTGAGCACTTTTTCAATCTTTCATTTTTTTTACTTTCCCATCACCACAAGGTCCATCTTATTATCTCTCACAACTTTAAGTGTAGTTATTATATTGAATCCTAGTGTCAGCGTGTCTTTTGTGATAGTTTTATAGTCTCTTTTATCATGATAAGGAGCTATTCTAGTGAATATAGTGTCATCTTGTCAATGTAGTAGTATATTCAATCCACTCATACAATATTTTTATAGTACACCACCTAGTCAGAGCCATATTATTTTAATATCTCCTATTATTCTTCTCTCTAACTGCTTCTCTTACTTGATTTCTTTGATTTCTTACAAATTCACTCTAAGGTACTCATAAAACAATAAAGAGAGAGGTGTCATGTGGGTATGTCATTATAGTTAACACATACCCACTTAGGACTAGGTTTGACCCATGTGTAACCCATAAGTAGGATTAAATATAATATTAGTAGTTAATCACATGTGCTCCTAAACATAACTTAACCTAAACTAGTGAGAAAACAAGTGTGAACACTCCAACACCCTCCCTAGATCTAGGTTTGGGGAGAGAAACAAAAAATGGATCTTAGATACTAGGCCTAATGAGGTACCCATCTACAAATACTCATTGAAATTTTAAATGTCCATATGGTAACTAGTCCATCCTTTCAGAATACATGGATGTTAAGTTTATCTAACTACCAAGTTGAATAGAAATTATTACTCTGTATGTGGCTTAATCAATTCAAAAATGATTAAAAAACTACAATGAAAGTGGAGAGAGAGAGAGCTTAAGCTTCAAGGTATACCAAGAATCATAAATGAACAAATCAACACAATGCTAAAGTAGGTGCACTAGATGCACTCAATGGACTCAAAAGTATCAATATAATTTAAATATTCACTATTATGGATCCACTACTTGATCACAAAAAGTCACTGACACTAGAATTTACCAGAATATCTCTTATGAAAAGAGGTTTTTAGAGGTGTCGATAGTGCAAAAAAGGTTCACTAATTGAATTCAATCTACTACAATATGATGTGATGCACCATGTGTTAAAAAGGAACATGCCAATTGAAGAAACATAAATGAATTCAATTTACTAATAGAATATGTGGTATACCAATGGTTAGTAAGTAACATGATAACCAAATAAGTATGATCTACACCATACCCACCATACTACTAATTAAGTTGAGTGATGTAAAAAAAATGTATGAATGGGTTGAATCCACTACTTGAATGTTGATAATCTAACATTGTAATCACTAGAATAAATCCATATCACATTGAAAGAGAATGTCAAACTTTCAAAGAAGTCAAGCTGACACTGGGATTTACTAAAATAGTTACACTTCAAGTTGTGGGATACTATCAACTATATAAAAAGTTATAAATATATATATATATATATATATATATATATATATATATATATCAAATATATTTAAAGAAGATGGCCCTAGTGGTGATGGAAAAATCAAGGAACTAAAGGATTGAAAATGTGCTCATAATAGAGTACTCATGCACGAATGTGGACAAGGCTAAATCAACAAACCCCTTAGCACTTTATAAATTAGTATGAGTAAAAAAATAATCCCAAATAATACAAACACTAGGTAACATAATAAAATTATGAATTTTTTCAATCTATAAAAGATGTCATAAAAACCAAGAGAGTTTCTCTTAAAATAGGGATTTATGTGAAGATAATGAAGCTAAAACGCAGAGGAACCATGCTAGTAAAATACTCACAAGAATGATTATTTTAACATCACAAGTGATCTAAAATCCATCCTAAATGAACACAAATGGTAAATGATGATCCTAGGTGATCATGTCTGACAATTATAATCACATGTTATAAAATCCTAAGTGAAGGTGTAATAAAAATTATTATGCTTAACATTCTCATGAAGAGGTGAATATACAAAACTAAGATCTTTGTCATGAAATAATCCCATCAAAGATGAAATACTTGATTAATAACCAATGTCATGTCAAAACATCTACATGGAAGGCTAGATAGGGGTAGCAATATCCTATAGATGTTTTTCAACACCCACAAGTTTAGTAGTGTAACCTATGTAGGAAGAATTTGAGAGCCAAAATGGTGGTATGCTTATAAAAAAAAGTAGGCATGTATGTAGGTAGAACTAGAGTGGGCTATAGAATGTGAAATAATAGTAGGCCCAAAACTATCAGCTATAACAATAAGAGCAATGTGTGGCCAAAAACATAATTGGTATAAAAATAATGTAGGATGTTGGGATAAACCATAAATTCATCCACAAATGATAAGGGGATAGGGTTATAAAACACTTAATTTTTTATTAAAAATGCCTCTCTGATAGATGTTGGTTAATACCAAAAATGTATCTCTGAGAAAAATTATGTAGGCCAAAAGAGCACAGCGAGAAACAACCTCCCAAAATAAAGGTGAGAGTAAGAAAAATGTTTTTTTATTGTGAGGGGTTCTGGCCTTCTACTAGACTGGACCTCACTCTCTGTCTTTGACAGTCTAGATAAATTCACAAAAATAATATTTTTTATCTTTACAATAATACTCATCCCTTTTACAATTTTATCCTAGTTTACGATTTTGTCTCACTTTAATAAAGTACTACCCTTTTAAAAAATTCCCCACTTTATATATTTATCTGCCACTTCAAAATTAAAGAACCTCCACACAAATAATTTTTTTCCCACTCATAGAATTAATTTCCACTTTAAGATATTCTAAAGGATCCCCTTAGAAATATACCCGCCATTTTATAATTTGCCTCTACTTTGTTAATAAAATTATCCATCTTTTTAAAACAAAATCTCATTTATAAGTGCCTCCCCATAATAATTAACCTTCCCTTCTAGAAACTCAATCATAAATAATTAAAGTTGACCTTTTTTATTTTTATTTTTAAACATTAAAAAAAATCTTTGATATAAACCATTAACGAGGAATGAGTTTGGGAGAAGACTTTAACAATTATCAGATGTCCCAAAAGTACTAGGCTTGAACAATACAAATTGTCAAAAATAGTGGGTTGGCTAGATGTATATAAAAAACTCAACAGTGAGGTAAAATGAGGCTAAGTATTGAGGAGATCATTGGATAAGTGGTTGATTGAGGTAGGACTACATAATGCATATTTTAAGGCATGAAGGTCAGGTGGTACCTAAGATGGAACTGCTACTGGAGAAAGTAAAATCCATTGTAGATTTAAAGCATCCAATAAAATGAATCTTGGATCTATATTTTATTTAACATGGTTTTAATTAATATAATAAAAGGTGCAATGTCCCTAATTCTCAAGACTAAAAATATGCTCTTCAATCACCAAAATTATTGAAATGAACTTCAATCCACAAACTCTAATGATGCCAAATATATTAAAAACTATCTTCACACATTAATCCTCATATGAAGAATAAAATGGGGCAGTCTCATGGACTTATACATATGATTTTTATGTGTATTAAAATTTTATAAGATCCATCAACCCAATATATTGATCCTCCCAACATAACCCACTCAAGAGGATTTCATAATTGGTGTGGAATGTACATAACTGAGTTAACATTCAAGAGTCATGTGGTGATGAAGATCACCTTTGTAAATGGTCATATTTTTTTTCTCAAGACTGTACTAATATTTTGACATCCAAAAAAATGTGGGCTTGGGTCTTAATCAAAAGAAAAAACTTTATCAATTGTCTGAGGAGATGCATGCTGAGGAGATATGGTGATGTTGAAGCTATAAAATTAGCTAAGTAGTTTATCAAGAACACCAAATAAATAAATTTTTAACTAAAGAAATATATAACCAAATAGGGCTGCGTCTACCTATCATTGGATTTGGAACTAAGCAGTGAATATGTTCTTAAAATCTGCAAATAACAATTACAAAACCATTTCAAATGATTTATTAAACTTCACATTCCTTCATGCCTTCATTCCTTAAAGATTTATTCAATATAGTATTTCCATACAAATACAAATAAATTTCTTATATTGGATCTCCTATTAATATTGAAACTCAAACAATATAGAATTATACTGAGCATCTTCTACCTATCCTAAGTTCTGATCAACGCTAGATCTAGGCAGGCATAAATTCTTTAATATGAAATTACATAATACAATCCCAAAAATACAACATATCCAAACAATTGAAAAAGTCAAATTTCAACCTATAAACAGTAGATCTGGGGTTTGGCTAGGCTTAAATAAGGTTAAATATAATAGACAAGGAGATAAAAAAATGTTGACGAATAGTTTTCATGTCTTGCTTTGATACCCTATTATAGTGATCTTGGTTGAATAGTGTTGATCACTATAATATTAATAGCTTAACCTAAACTAGTAAACAAACATGTGTGAACACTCTAACAATCCCCAAGGGCCTTTTAAATTTAGTTTGGAGAGGACATGTAGGCAACTACACAACACATCATTAGGACAATCATACAAGGGGTTTTTGTACCTTCACTTCTATGATTTTTGGCTTCTCCAGTCTCAAATCTGACTTCACCATCTAATTTTATGGGTCATTCAACCACAAGTAATGAAAGTTTTACACTTTGACATTATTAACAACCCTAAAGTGATCCCATAGTGGGACCAACAAGATATTCCACTAGATATTCCTTCACCCATTATAGACATCCCTTTACAACCCCTCAGATCACACCCATGATTCCTTGCTCCTACTACGCCTATTCTAATGAGGGCTCCACCAATTCCCATTTTTATATCTCCACAATTCACTCAAGTACCCTTGTCTCATGAAATTTTTAACATTTTTACTTACCAATTACCCTCCATTCAACCCATTACACATGTGCAAATACCCATGACTCAAATTGGGTCTATAAGAGTCTTAATTGCATGGCCCTCATCTATAAAATTATTTGGTAAATTTTAAGAAACTCAAATAGATTAGAGGAGGGTTAAAATTACCATGGATCCTATCTTCATAGTGAAAGCATATGTAGTGGCCACATTGTCAATAGTTTTAATGGTTACTCCTCTAATGTATAAACTTCCTAGTGTTCCCACCCTAACTATCCTAATGGCCACACCAATGAAAAGTGCATAGACATGTCCATAGTTCAAGTGGATACTTACTTGTAGAATCTATAATTACTCCACTAGCTCCAAAAGTTTACCCAACAATAATTTCCACCACATATCCTTTAATTACTATAACTTAGGTTGATCCAAGCACAATACCTTAGAACATGAAGGAGGTAAATTTTGTCATGCCTCCAGCTCAAATCCTAATTTACACCACACCTAATTCAAATTAAATTGTATCTCCAAAAAAACATGGAAATAAATTTAAGAAAATATAAAAGGTATCTTTATCTTAGCCTTCTATTCAAATGGCTCCTCCCATTACTCCCTAGCCTCCTTTTATAGTACCCTAGCCCTCTAAGGATTCAACTTTATCCACTTGATTTCTTCATTCTTATTGAACACCCCACTAACATGTCCCATTGGTCCATAAGTCAACATGATTCCTAAATAATGGCATGCCCAATTATTCCTATGGTGATCCTCATTCATCTTTCCTCCTTTCACTCGCATGCCCCCTCCTCTTCCACTCCTTTTTCTCTTTCTTCCTTCCTCTTCATTCTTCCTCATCCCAAGCCTCTACCATTTACATATACCTTTATCACCATAAATCCATAATTTTATAATATCTTAGGATTTACCATAGGCCCAAGTCAGGTTGGGTCCTTAGCATATATTAAAACATAGAGACTAGAAATGGTATATCAGGGTGACCCAAAGGTCCAATGGGAGTTTAATCAAGAAACTTATAGCATGAATAGAGTTATTACATATATATTCACTCATGAATGAGATATAATGGTGTGAAAAATTGAGCATTGACCTATTTTCTCTCACCAAAGTGAGGACATCTAGTGGGTAAGAGAAAGAGGATGAGGACCATATATCTATTCTTTGAACTACCAATGAACTAACCAAAAAATTCATGGAAGATATGATGGAGCAATTTAGGGAAGTAGGATCACATGTGAGGAGAAATTTCCAAATGGAGCTAATTGGTTAAGTTGAGGATGACCTTATGCAGTTGTTCACAACTCTTGCAAAGGTGACCAAAGTCTTGACCATTAGCAACGACCACCTCAAGTGCACTGAAACATACTTGGAGATGGTTAATCACATGGACAATAAGTGGAAAATTCTTGTTTTGGTTCTTCAAAAATACATGTTCATAGAGCTTAACCTCATGCATCTGGTAGATATAAACCTATATTAAACTTATTCGAAGGGCATGAAGACTTTAATTGAAGAGTGGTTGGACAAAAAAATAGTGATTAAGCCTTTGAAGAAGAGCAAGGAGCAAATTTTAACCTATTTCAAAGAGTTAAACACAATTATTTTATTACACCTAGATGGCACCCTACTAGATAAGGAGGAATTTGAGGTCCACCTATCCAAATTTGACCAAGTTATGTAGATAAAGATGGAAAAAGCCAACTGAGCTAGCACTAAATTAATTTTATGGTTGGTGACCTATTCAATGACTATCATCAACCATGTGTCTAAGTTGAAGGTTTCCATAGAGGCCCCACTCTAATTACATGAATGGTTGTTATCCTAGGCTGAGTTGATTTTGCAAGAGCCACCTATGAACCTAGATAAATTGGATCGGGAGCTCAACTTGGTGGTGGTTACACTAGAAACTGAGGAGGCATGTCCCAAGAAATTGGGAAGTGGCCCACCTCTAGCCTCCTCTTGATTATATCCTAGTGGGCCCTAGAAATTATATTTCACTCATTTTGGGATTGTGAATATTTCTGGTATAATTTCATTACAACCATTTCAGGCCATGATGGCCCAAAATGGGAAATTATTCTACTAGGAGATGAGTTCGATGTCTTTTCTATATATAGTGCTATGTAATATTTTGAGAGAATTGATTTTATTATAAAAAATGTCATCAGATTAATATGAATTTTATTTTTTATTTAAATGAATTTGTTTTATGGATGTCATTCACTTTATTTATATTTTAAATAAATTAATACTATTTGTAGAGGATTTTTAAATATACTTTTTTTCAAGGTTTATGAATTAATCAGGATGAGATTTGACTATTCTAATTGAGTTATTTTATGTTAATTTAATTTTTTTTGAAATTTGTTAGGATCCATGTGTGATTTACTACAGGGATGTTCATAGTTATCCATAAAATGAATCATTGAATTAAGTGTTTACTCTTTTTGTGTGTGATCATATTCCAACCACAATGAAGCTTAGAATATAGTGGTAAAATTATATATGAGCATGTTCTTAGTCCTCATAACATTAGTGTTACCATTCATGAAAAAAAATCTCTTTTTTTATCTTACCCTCTCCCTCTTTTCATGTTTGTTGTGTTGTCAAGTAATATTTCCCCCTTGTCAGAAATTATGAGGTGAAACATAGTAGAACCTATAATTCCATTTGATTCAATAGGTAAGACTATAAGTATAGAAGTTTTGTGTGTTAGTGAGAAAACCAATATTAAGCCTTTGGTGGTAGTGCTACATCTATTGGAGATGTACTCCAATTAGGATATTTAATAGATCCTAATACCTATAACTAATTCCCTAGATTGTCTTAGTATTAATCTTAAAATGAGATGATGCAAGTCTCCCAATTATCACCTAAGTCTCTTCCAGGTCCCTAATCTAATAGGTGTTTCCTAGGACCATATTTTGGGAGTGATAATAATTAGAACTAGAGGCCCCTACACATTGATTAAAAATTGTCATGATAGTAACTAAAATGGAGCCTATTGTGAATATCAATAACTCTTCAGATGGTCTTCAATGACTAATAATATACCCATTACAATTATATGGGAGATCCAATATTACTAGAGGGAGATTGAGAACTTTGGTTATACTTACTAGTGCATCTTCTCAATTGGAAACTAACCAACCTACACCTATGGTTATGCCTATGGAATGGTATTCAAGTATGCCATTGGTATTCATGGATTTTTCCATGACCTACCCATGAACCTATAAAAATACCTCCTAAGATTTGCATTGGGTATGGTGCATATTACATAAGAACATATAACCTAATGCAAAACTACTCTTAAGCTTATAAATATGGAACATGAGGACATTGCTTGTATAAGTTTCACATTCACTTTGATCGCTATAGTGTATGACTTCTTAAAATTTCCTAAAGTCTCCATCATAATGTGGGATTGGTTTAGTAACACGTTTCTCACCCACTTTAAGCAATTCATTGACCCAAATCTAGTGTACTAATAGTTCACATGCATCAAGATGGAGCCAAGTGATTCCATAAGGAACTTTAATGCTTAGTTCTGAATAGGTAGAGTCAGATAATTATGTTGTATAGACCACATGCCTAATTTTCCCTTAAAATTTACAAGAACTCTCTAGACCTTTTGATAATTATGTTCATATTCAAAGATTCTATAGTGGTAAATTTTCCCTATATTTGTCCATGCATCATTTTACATGGACAACAATCAGGTGAGGGTTGTTAGGCCTTACATTTCCTAAAAGGAGGGATTTCCTACAATTAAATTACCTCTCTAAGGTATAAATGTACCAGGTCTTAGTATGCTGGTCTTCACTAAGTTAGCTGATGTGATCTATTCTATGTAAGGGGCATGTTTTAATGGATTAATATGTAATTAGCTCTGGTTAAGTCATTCATTGAGAGATTATCCATTTTAATTGATATATATTTTCATGATTCAACCTCTCATATAATTCAAACTTCCTAAGATGTATATAAAATGAAAATAATTGATTTATTTAGTAGTTTACCATGCTTATAGATGCAACAATGTTATATTTGTGATAAGAAAAGTGTGAAATAACAATCAAGATAAACATTTAAATTTAGATATTTTTTCTTATATTAACTTGATTATAAAGAAAGTGAAAAAGAGTAGGGATAAATATATAAAGAGATTATTTCCATCATAAATGAATCTAGAGTTATCTGACTGAGTGAATCCTTTAAAACAAATCTTTAGTTGAGATAGACCTAGCACAAATATAACTAAAGATGGTATAAGAGAATGGGGAGATTGAATATGAGTAGATAAGGCCTAACCACCATAAAACATGCACAACAAATGACTATATAATCTCAATAGTATTCAAATTATCAATACTTTTCTTTTGATTAACAGAGTTAGGGATTCATATAGTAATATGAGTGTAAGAGACACCTATGATGCAACAAGACTAAAATAAGAGAGGGATAAATTATCCTATAAATAAATTTAAGGTCATAAAATATGTTTGATTCTCTATCTCTATTACAATTCATAAAAAGGTAGTTAGGCATAATATACTCTAATCCTAAAAAATGTTAGCCTTGAGCAAGGCTTTCAAAATATCATAAATAAGAGAAAGAGAGGTCTAAAATTAAAAATTAAAAAATGAGGAAGCTCATGCCCACCACAAGATTAGTTTAGAATTCAATGTAAAATTAGGAATAGATTTGAAACTTTTAACTAGACTATGCTATTATAAATTAGGGAAGTAAATTTTCTTGGCTAAGTGCGACTAGAAGTTATAAGAAATGCCTTGGGATCACCATTTATATTTGTCCATATATATCCTCTCAATAGAGAACATTCCCCTTTATGATGGATTTATCCTTAATTCCTATATCTATCCAATCCAAAATATGCATGTCATGTCTATATTCAATGTTGTCACACAAATTGCCCTCAAATTTTGTATTTCATTATCAATCTCTCCATTGAATCACCCTATAAATAATAAACATTGATCAAATTGGATGCCTAACCCATTTTTAGGTTTTGATAGCTTTTATTACCATATGGATCATCAAATTTAAGCTCATATCCTATTAATGTCACTACTACTGTGTCCATTATTTCATGGTCTCTACCATGTGGCTATTTCACACTCTTCCACTACTTAGCTAATACTTTATGTATATTGATTGTTCTTTTATCACAATGTGGTGATATTTCACCACATGGTGTCATCTCAATGAAGCATATATTTAACATTTTTTTGAGTTGGATGGACCACCCCAAGGTTATAGAGTAGTGGGATTTCACCATGTGGCATCTTCCTACTAATCTACTTGCCTGATATATATGCTCTTGTATGGATTGATCTAAGATAGTAGGTCATCAAGATGATTCCATGTTGCAACATCCTATTAAATTGCATACCTAAAGGCTAAGTTATATATATATATATATATATATATATATATATATATATATATATATGGTTAAGATCAATGTTTTATCAAGATAATGCCACTTGGAATCATTCTAATGATCCACTTACCTAGAGCTTCACTGATTAGATGAATCTAATAGATCGATAAAAATGTACCATGTGGCTCTAGGTAAAAATAGAAAATTGACTTTGTCGAAAGTAATTTTAAATGGGTTGGAGACACTAGGAGACCATCACATTGCATCAAGTTTAATTAGGAACCTTTGAGCACAAGATAATAAGATGTAGTGATCATCATTTTAAATCAAAAGCTAATGGTTGAAAAGTTAAAATTCAAATGGCTAAGTAAATTGAATACAAAATGGCTAAGTCTTTAAAATGAAACAAAAGGGGGGGAAATTTAGAAATATGAAACTATTTTGAATGATAACAAAAGAATTATAGAGAAATGTTTTACCACTTCAATGAAATCAACTAAGGTAAAAATTGAAAAAATGTAAAATTTTATCTAATTTAAAATAAATTTGAAGCAAAAATGGATAAAAAAGGAGATTCTTAGGTATTTTTAAATGCAATTTTATCTGATTGAAATTTTTTTTTAGTTTAAGACATATTTAGCCAACTTAAATTTATAAATATAGATGTGAATATTGGACTAAGCATTTTAACATGAAAAAACATTGAAAACAAACACATCCAAACACTTAAAATTTAACATCTAGTAAATTCCTACCCAGAGAATGACTCAAATAGGAAAATCATTAAACTCCTCAAGGGAAAAGATCAAGAAAAAAATGGGTCCCCATTTTTATTAAAACTAGATTGTGTTGTGTGAGCAACAATAAATGGTGATTCATGTTGAGAGATACTCATGATTATATCAATAATCCATAATCTTAAGTTCATATTCAAATACAAACATTAGCCACAAGCAATCTTTCAAAATAAAGTCAAAACATGAAGGCATAAAATTATGCCACAATGTATTACATATTAAACTAAAATTATATCTAAATACCGTTAGTGTTTGAGTTTATGTGACTGATTTAGTTATTTAACAATCACACACAATAAATCAAATTTGTATAGCTAATGGGCATTACTGAAGGGAGAAATGATTTTGTAATTTGTCTGAGGGGGGTGTTGAGACCAATACCCCCCATCTTTATTTTTTAGGAAAAGGGGGACCCTTATGATAATTTCTTAAACCTATGTATCCTGGAATAAGTGTGAAGGATTATTTGATCCTTAATTGTAAAGGCAGGGTAATATTTAAAAAAGACATGAGCTTTAGTGTATCCAATAAATGTTCATGTTTTATAGATTAAAATTGCTAAGTAATCATTTTCAAGGTGATTCATTGTAGTTTCTATGGAAAAAGTTAGGGTTATTAAATAGTAAACCTTGGGGGTTTAAATTTAAGCATTCATGGGAAAATCTAGTGGGAAATTTTATGCATGATCAGGTTTTAACTTAAAATTTGTGTGGTTTTGTAGATCTAATGCTTTATGCTTATTCATTAGATTTAATCCAATAGTGCATCAATTTCAAAGTTTTTTATAAAGGCATGTAGTTAATGATTCAAGGCCCAATAAGGGTCCAATGATGATTACTTGATCACAGGTTTTGATCCAATGGTGTGAACTAAAGATGAAGTTACATGAACTCTTGATGGCTTTACACAAGCATTCAATTATTAGATCAATAAATTCCATTATCTTAAATTTGATAGGTTCACTCCCATCATTTGATGTCTATGAGGATGTATTTGACATGACTAAATCTATCAAATTTAACCTAGACAATCCCCAAAGCCTTAGGAACTCCTAAGGGCTTTACACATGGCATTCAGTTATTAGATCAATAAATTCCATTGTCTTAAATTTTTTAGGTTTGATCCCATCATTTGAAATTTGTGATGATGTATTTGATGTGACCAAATCCATCAAATTTAACCTAGACAATCCCCGAACCCTTGGGAACTCCTAAGGACTTTACATGTGGCATTTAGTTATTATATGAATAAATTCTATTGTTTTAAATTTGATAGGTTTGCTCCTATCATTTGGCATTTTCAAAGACGTATTTGATGTGACTGAACCCATCAAATTTAACTTAGATAGTTTTTAAAGGCTAATCAAAGGGGGCATTTCTAAAAACCTTTTCAAAAATTCTTAGATTTTTATGAAGACAAACCTAGTATATAAAGATCTTAGTTAAGTCATTTTGTGTTTTTAAACATAAAATTCTAAATGATGTTTTTAAGCCTAAGACTCATATAATCATGGAACTAATTAAAAGGTAAGCATATTTTAAGGTCCAACAATGATCACTTTTTCACTAGATTTGATCCAATGGTACATCGAGCTTGAAGCCTTTTAAAAATACATTCGGTTAATGATCTAGCCTTAGCTAAGATCCAATGGTGATCACTTGCTCATTGGATTTGATCCAATAGTGTGATGAAGTTGAGGAATTTTCAAAGGCCTTGTGAGCTTGACACATGGAATAATTAGTGAGTTTAAAAATCAAGAGACTAATGAAATGTAAGGACCTGGATTCAATTTTTCAAAGCAAAATGAAGAGGAATTTTCAAAGATAATGGCTAGCCTTCAACTAGCATTTATGAAATTTGCCATGAAAGGAATGGAACCCTACCACATAAGCTCCATATAGGTATGGAAGATCAAAATGAAAGATATCTTATGATCGATAATGCAAAAGACATGATAATGAGGTCCCATAAAATTTGAAGCACATATGAAGTCAAGAGTTGGATATATTCACCATTAAAGCTAAAAACACTGAACCCTCTGTAAAGGACTTAAGCTAGTTCAATTGACCACATAGTAATCAAAGTAAGTGCAAGCCTTAAATTCAAAGAAAGTGAGTTAGTGAGATCTTTGTTTTCATCAACTATAATTTAGTGTTATCAATGGTTACAGGTAGGCAACAAATGAAAATTAAATTAGAACTTTACCTAACTTTAAATGGTAAAGGAAGGATCTTTAGAGACATAGAGTTAGATTTAATAGCCTTGAATGTGCATGGAATCGGAAATTAGTCTAAATTATTTTTATTTATAAAGGAGTTATAACCAATTTCCTAGGAGGAAAAGAGGAATACTATGATGCACCAAAGATATAAAGACCTAATATCAATCATCTTGTAGGCCTTCACCATGCAGCTACTAAACCAGAGGTAATGCATTACATTGACCATCTTGTCCCTATTTTTCTTGACTATAGAATAGATGGAGAATGAATTATTCATAAATGAAGTATCAATAAAGTTGTATGTATAACTCCCATGGCCTTTGAGGCTTACTATAAACTCCCTTTGCCTCATGTCGATCTCCCTTACTTGAGACAAGGGATGAATTCCCAAAACCTAGATTCAATCCTCTCACCTTGGTCAATCCAAGGTTCCCATGTTTTTAGGACCCCTAATGGTGAGATTCATATCACCCAACTCAAGGAAGGTGTTAGGATAGCTATGACTTTATTGAATAGAGCCTTTGGTGCCTCTTCTTCAACTTATTTGAGTAAGGTTTGGGTATCTTATGTCCATTGCATATTGGAGCAGAAATTAACCCCTCCCATGGGAGACTATAATTTTTTTCTTGGATAACAATTTATAGCCATAAAGAGAAAGACGTCCAAGTAATTCTTTATGATTTCTTACCTCTTGTATTCACTCCTAGCCTCTATTAATTTCCCTGACATCAAAAATTCATCCCCAGATTGTAAAACTACCATTTCCCATCATCACTCCAAATCACATATATTAAAATATATGAATCACATGCAATTCATATGTGATGGTATCTTCCCAATCATTTTTGAGGTAATCATTGATATTCCTATGCCTAGGCTTAATCCTCTAATCAAAAGACAAGTTGAGACCATGGGAGATGTATGATTATATCCTGATTGCACTATAATAAGGATAGAAGGAATCATGGTCCAACCATACAGATTGCCTATATATGTTCCCAGTAACCTTAAAAAGCAATAAATTACTTATCAAATCATCTAGGGAATGTATTGGCACTATAATAATAATAATAATAATAATAATAATAATAATAATAATAAGGCTTAGGTTTATCCCTTTCCACTGGATATTGGTAGAATTTTAATTAAGGATTGGTAATAGCTAGAGATCATGGTGGTGCATAGGAACTCTTTTGACTTATAACCAGATGATATTAAGATGTGGGACCCCAATGATAGAGTGGCTAACCATATTTAGGATAAAAAGGTCCCAAAGACTGAGTACAAACATCAACCAAGTGTGGGAGATGGTATTTACACAAAGGCAAGGAACTTTAAAGAAGTCCTATCTAGGGTTAAAAACTACAACATCAAATTAGAACATAGGTTGGTCAGGGATAATAAGCCTTGAGGAGAAATATGACAAATACATCCCTTATATTATCATTTGTTTCTGGGACCATTTGGTACTACACATCAATAGCCACCTATTGGAGGATAATCTTTTGAGCCTCAGTAGAGAGAATTGGAAAAGTTACCCTAGGTTGGGAAACCTAAGGATGTAAAGGGAAAAGGTAAAGATGTGATTCAGGAGTCTAGCACAGAGCATAAACTTGGTGAAGGTTCCCAAATTCAGGCATCCCCACCAAGGCCTTCTTCCCCAATAGAGATTATTAGCATAATTGCTTTAGAAAATGGAGAAATAGTGGAAAACAACCTTATTAACATCACAAATACTTATGGTTTTGATAAGGAAGAGGATCCATCTGGGGAATCAAGTAAATAATTAGTTCTATTAGATGGAGGAAAAAGACGGGTATAATTGGCCTTAGTTCCTTCAGCTCCAAGAAAGAGGCCTAGGTTAACTTTCACTCATCTAATAGTGAAATTAACCTCTTTAGTGATGAGAATCCTATTTATGGACCAGCTATTAATAATTGGTTTATTTATGGGAAGTTATAGAAAATGCCATCTCTTTCTCCTTCATTAGCTTTAACTTGAGTTACATGGATGTTCAAGATAATGTCAAGCCTTGGATTTAGGATATTTTGAACAGACAAGTAGAGAGACGCATCTAGATCATTCATAATAAGGAAAGCTAAGGGATTGACACCCTGAGAGCCTCTAAGAATTTAATGTAGAGATTCTTGAATAGCCATAGGTAAAGGAGTTTGACCCTCAGGTCCTTTTCAATTTAGATACATCAACTCTTGAGAGAGTAGTGACCAAGAAGCTTACTATTGGTACTAAGGAGTTCACCTTTTAAAAGGTGGAACCATTTATGGGATTAACTCCTATAAGAAGGTAGGTAGTAGGGGAGCATCCTATATTTCAAGAAGATGTGGCTAGTATGGCACTACCCTAGTCAATAATGACCTTGGATGGAGTTCATGGAATGAAACAAAGGATTCTCAACTTGGAGAAAGAAAAACAAGATTTAAAAGCTTAGATCCTTCTTTCAATTACTAAGAATGTATTGCAAGTGTTCAATAAATATTTGATGAATGCATTTGAGAATTCAAAAATCATCAATCTTAGACTGAGTGATTTAAACCATCAAATTGAGATGGCACAAGCCTTAATCATGAAATGGCAGAATTCTCAAGCTCAAATGGAGGAGCTCATCAAGGTACATAAGACAAAGTAGGCCTTGGAATTCAAGATTATCAAACTTAGACATTTGGACATCTTTATGGTAGTTTTGATGGATAAACAAGAGGCTTTGATCACCTGGAGCAATGATGTTAATGACTTCATCAAGAGAGACATAGGTTTGCTAATCCAGATTGAGAAAATTTTAAGAAATATATTAGATAACCCTTCTCAAAACACTTCTATAGGCCTGATTAGTGATGAAGAATTCAAGTAAAAGGTTGGTGTTCACATCCAAGGCATCAGAGAAAATAAAGGTAATTCAATTGAAGATAACCAAAAGATCCTTGATATCATCATTTCTATAGGGAAGCAAATTGTAGAAGCACAATGTATCAAGGAACTTATATCTTAGGCTGATAATGAATTTGACAAGTTGGTAGATCAAGAAGAGGATTATCTAATGAATCCTGTAGTGGATTTTGAATTAATCAAGGATCAATATACCAAGGTGAGTGACTTCCTCAAACAAGGATAATTTAAGGACCCAACAATGAAATTCCAAAAATAATATTATTTTTGTAAAGTATATGCTAGTCTGTTAACATATACTCTTTCTTGTCAAGTTGGCATGTGACCTTCCACATTGTATCTTTATATCAAAGATAGCTGTCCTTACCCACGTGTGGATATTTTGAAAGCTAATTGGTTAACTATCTATGTTTCCTATAAATAGGTAGATAATTATCATTTGTAAGGGAGAGTTTTTGAGAAATTATATATCATAAACATTTAATGCAACTAGGGAATTATGAAAATATTATTTGGATAGTTTTGTTAAATGTCTATGGTACCTCTCAATTATAGATAGTCATTTTGAATTTGAATAATTATTGTTTTTTTAAGCTACATTATTTGTCATATGGTTGTTAATTTGTGCTAAATGCTAAATTGAATATAAAGGTCTCAAGTATACTTCATTTATTTTCTCGGTATTTGGATGTACTTAGGTTATTCAGATCATAATAGAAAATCCTTAAAGTAAATTTGGTTCTTACTTATGATTCATATTTTTCCTTTGAATTTTGCCTAATTTGTGATTTAATTTGAGCTTATGCTATTTTATAACATAAATTGGTTCAAATATGCTCAAAGTAATTAGAATTTTGTCATAATATTTGAGATGAAAACCTACAATCACGTTTCTTTCTTAATTTACCCTTCTCTTTTCTTATTTTTATCAAGATTCACTGTAGCTTAAATATCATTGTTAATACTCATTCAGTTTACCTTCTAAGTCATCTAAAAATATTGAATATATAAAGATCTAGACCTTGGTGGCTCCCAACCACTAAATCAAATAAATATTGTGGATAATTCTCATACTCTGCTTCTATTTCGACCATAGACATAATTGAATTGTCATAAACTACAAATCATGCCTTGCATTTTTAAAATCCTAAAATGAGTAGTGTTCATCAACATTAAAGAGAACCTATGGTACATTTTAAAGCATGAACAGGGGGAATTGCATGGGAATTACTCTACTACTATCTAAACATTCATATCCCTAGTAGAGATATCTCTGGTTCCTTTCTAAGACCTTTCTCTACTACCAACTAGGTTGGAAAACCTATATCAGAATTTGGCAGGATCACCTTTTGAGGAGAAAGTGAAGATTTTATATTTTAGCTTAGTTCTTTAGAAAGGAGATTTTGATTCATTTTTTATCCATTGAGGGTTGGGGACCAAGTCATGGGTTGAGTGATAATCAACAAGTGCACAATAAACTAAATAATTTTAAAAAAATGGATCTATCTTACTCTTTATATTTTATATTAGATGCATTTAATGATCTTTGAAATAAGAAATGTAGCCATTCTAAATCCATATGTTATAGTATAAATCATATATTTCCAATGATTTAACAATATAGGGAAACATATTAGTTCATATAAGCATTTGAATAATATCTTAAACCTTTTTACATATAGGAATGTTATTGATGTTACTCATGACCAAGCCACCATTCTCATTCTTTAATCAAGTAGGGGAACCCTTAAGTCAAACTAATAGGTTAAACTCAAAGGAAATAAAATAAGGCTAAACCAAGTGAGAAAAAAATAAATAAAACAACAACAACAACAAAGCTAACTAAAATAAAATGACAAAGCAAAGAAAAATAAAGATAAATTATTTATAGGGGGTTTCCATACCAATCAAGCCTATAAGTAATGTTTGAGGAATTATCCATTGATAGGAAATACAACATCCTCACCAGTAAGGAACGTTAGGTAGAAAGCATTATCACATAGGATTTTGGAGATTTGGTAATGACCAAGCCATAAAACATCAAATTTTCCATGTATGAGCCTTCTCCTATAAGAGGACTAGATCAGATATCCTAAGGGCCTTCAATTTGGTTTGTTTTTCAAACCAACATTTGAAAACCTTTTGTTGCTTAATAAAATATAAAAATGTTACGTCTCATTTTTCTTATAATCTCATGAGTTGCAAGAGGTAGGCTTTAATGAAGTTAACCCATATCAACCTAGAGCCAAAGGCTCATATAGAAAATTTATTAGTTAATCAACCAACATTATTTTATTAATTAGAAATATTAAAATATATAATAATGGTTAAATAACCATTTATTCTATAATAGGTTAGTTTTTCTACCAACTAACAACTAACATCCCCCAAATCTCTCTTTGGCCTATATTTGTGCATGGTTAAAACAACACACTAATAATATAAGCTAATATATGTGTACAATAACACCTTTATTTTCTCTAAACATTATAATTATTTGTACATGTTAGGACTAATTATTAATATTCCACCTTAGTTCTCACATGGGGTTAGAAAATCAAATGTCAGTTTCAACTGATAATGCATTTGATTATAAACGTGTGATTTTATTGAGAATCCATTTTATTAAAAGTTGCCTTTCAAAACTTATTTGAGAACTTTGACTCAAAAATAATGACATACACTTAAATAACACAACAAGGACTTGAATTTGGGCATAAATGACTTTATTTATTTTGACGACCAAAAGAGATCAATGACTCTAACAAAGAGAAAAAGAGACATTTTGACCAAAAAAAGACGTACTTGAAAAAAGGCTTTTTAAGGACCCTAATTTTGATAATATCTCAATGTCAATTTATTGACATTATACAAGACACAAACTAATCCCATACAAAACTAAAGCAATGACACTAATTTAAATTTTACATAGATGACTTAAACATAAAAACAATAATAAAGTTTATACTTTAAAAAAAACATAACTAAAAAAATACTAAACCTTGACTCAATTAAAAAACTTAAGACAAAATAATAATACTATAAATAAAAAGCATTGGACTAAAAAATAATATAATTTAAATTAAATTCCTGTAAACTAAAAGTATTTAAATACTTAAAAGAACCAAACTTATTATAAAAACATTTAGACATAGTCTATAAACTTAAATATTTAAAAAATTAAACAAAAGCCAAACCTAAAACAAAATCAACTAAACCTACAATATAATTTAAAAAATTCTTAAAATTTTATCATGCTCTTCTATGGAGGCAAGTTAGTCATTCCTGAGGAGGATCCAATGCAAGTCTATACAGATGAATGCCACCACTGATAGGATTTGGGGTGATCTAAACTATAGATGAGCATTGTGTATGTGATGGAAAGAGAGCATGTCAAGAGGATGATATAGCTCAGATCTATCATATATCAATTAATAACATTAATTTAAAGTATGCCATTTGATCTGAGAGTTACCAATGTGAATTCAAGTTCAGCAAGCTATTGAGTATGCAGGTGAGGCAATGTTTTATCAGACATGAATATTATGGAGGGAGATTGATAGTTTAGAGATGGATAGGAGTTACCAGGGTTTAAGTCACTGTTAGTGGTTGACGAGAGCTTCCAAATGTGAGACTATTGATATCATCATGGATAATCATTATTTGAAGCAAGCATAAAAATGCAATTAACAACTTAAATCACTCAATATCTATATTATTTGAAAGAATCCAAGGTAAAAAAATTAATGCATTGTTGAAAGGTATAGCTAGATCTAGAATATAAAATTACCATGCATTGTATAAAATATCATATATATATATATATATAATTTTTCTATTTTTCTTTTTCCTCTTTTTTACTTTTTTTAATTTTATATTTTTTTTAATTTTCCTCTATATTTGGAGAAAATAGCTCCAAACAAACAAAACATAGGAAAATAAAAACCATAAATAAATAAATAAATAAATAAATAAATAAATATATATATATATATATATGATTTTCTAATTTTTGAATGTAAATAAGGAATAGGATGGGTAGGAAAACTATGAATAAGAGATGGACATGATGGAAATAAGATAGTTGAAAATGCAGATGGGTGTATGTTGGAGACATTGGGAGAACACATGGTCTTCATTGTTCAACCAATAATAAAATGCAATTAGCGGTGGACAATAGAATAATGACTACTACAAGTGAGTTGCATTGCTTGTTCATTGAGTTTCTTTGGTATAAACACAAATGAATGAATAGTACAGAGAGGTCCCATCAAGGTGTCTGATCTGATACTAGATAATGAAGTTAACCCATATCGGGCTAGAGTTGAAGACTCATAAACACAATTTATCAATCAATCAAATAGCATTATTTTATTAATAAGAAACATTAAAATATATAACAATGGTTGAATATCCATTTAATCTATGATAGGTTATTTTTTCTAATAACGAACATCCCACAAATCTCTCTCTGTCCTACACTAGTGTGTGGTTGAAACAATGCACTAATAATACAAGCTAATATAGGTGTATATTAACACCTTTATTTTCTCTCAACATTATAATTATTCATACATGTTCGGACTAATTCCTTATAATTTTTTATTTGATCATTAGTTTCTAGGTAATATATTGTAAACAACAAGGTGGGAATTTTTAGATTAGTTGGGAAGATAGGATCTTATCCATTTATTAGATGATAAAGAGAGGTCCCTAAAAAAGATTTGATCCTAGTTCTATTAGACCATAAATAAGATTTCAATACATTATGGTAATCCCTTGGGTTTTTCTCTAAGATATTCTTAATTATATTCAAAAAATTCATGTTTGTTGATTTAGTTAACTTGTTGCCTCACAAATAATGATTTAAAGAAAATTTAAGGGTTACTTGATGATTATAAGCACATTCAAGGAAATGCAAGGAGGATAAATTAGGGCCATTATGACACATTAGTGTGGTATCCATCCTAATATGTTCATCCGAAAATAAAATGACTACATCAGTGGTGTAATTCTTAAATGGTTGAGTCTCAACCTAATGAGTACAATAGTTTGTCATTTTAAGGATGAACTTATGGCCTATTGATTAATTGGCATTAATGGCTTTCATAAATTCCAAACCCCATTTATCAAATGGTCATGCTTCAATGTCAGGTAGTAATGGCATAGTTGGGGTGAGTTCATAGTGTGTAGGGACTTGGTATGTGTGACAACATCAGGCATGCAGATGTGAATCTCTGAAAATATGTGGCCAATAATAGCTTGCACATAGTATTTGATGAGCTATATTACTCCATTAACCATACCTGATTCCATATTTATAATGGAAATCTTTAAGTAATTCATCTACTTCTTTAATCAAGCATCTAAAATGTATTCCCTCATTGTTTCTTCTATAGAAAATGCTAAATTTGATCCTAAAATGGAAAATTTTTAGGTGTAGTGTCCTTAATTATGTGGAATTTAGATGTCTAAGACATTGATTGTTTAGAATATATCTAACTATATTTGTGTACCCATCATCATTTATGAGGTCTAGTACTAAGTATTGGTGTCAAATGATCTAAAATGATCTAGGGATCCATTTCATCCATAGTTTTATAGAATCCTTGACCTTTAAATTTTTTCATCGATTGCAACTCTAAGTCAAACTCCTAGAGTATAGTCATCCATTTACCACACCTCTCCCCCTATTCATTCAATATTAGCAATGACTTTAATACTTGATTGGGTAGTATAACAAACACTTTTGTGAATAATGTAATGTCAAAACTTTATAATAGCTTTGTTCAAAGAAAAGGATTGGTTATCAATCATGGAATATTTGAGTTCAACATTTCTAAATGGGATGCTCAAGAATGAGATGGGTATCTCATATATAACATCCTTCTTATACATTAAAACAATATAATTAGAAAAATTTGAGGTGAAAAAATAGATTTATAAGGGTTGTGTATAGTCTAGATTGATTAACACTAATGTATTAATAATTACATTCTTGATTTGATCAAAATCTAATTGTGTTTCAACAGTCCAATATACTTTACCATCCTTCTTCAACATGTTAATTAGTAACCTGACAATCTCAATAAAACCTAAAATAAACTTCCTCACAAAGTTTATCTTATTTAATAATGACTTTAGACCTTTCTTAGTGGTAGGATGTGGGATTTTCAAGATCACCTCTACTCTATTTGGGTTTATGGATATAAACTTTTAAAAAAATTATGACCTATCAGTTTGCCTTCAGTTATGTTGAATATACATTTTTTAGGATTCAATGAAATCCCATAGTTTATACATTTTTGTAGCACTCTTATTAGATATATTACATGATTTTCCCTTATTTTTGATAAGACTCTCAGATCATCCATATACATAACCATACACTTATCAATAAGGTCTTTTAATACCATATCCATTACTCTTTGAAAAGTAACACCTATGTTAATCAATCCAAAAGGAATTCTCTTGTATGCAAAGGTGTCCAATTTGGTAGTGAAACCTATCTTGATTATGTCCTCATAATTGACTACAACTTAATTATGTCCTAAATAACCATCAATAAATGACATCATTTGGGCACCATGCACAATCTAGAATACTTCATCTAATGAAGGTAAGGGGTAGGTATCCTTTTTATAAACTTTATTTAACTTTTAAAAATCAACACAAAGTTTGATCTCCCCATTATTTTTCCTCTTCAGGACTAGGTTTGTAACCCATGTAGAGTGTCTCACTAGGAATATGATCCTTGCTTCAATTATTTTCTATGCTTACTTAAAAATAAGTAGTTCCAATAGTGGATTAATAGGACTTTGTCTTTGCCTAAATGACTTGACTCCAAGATTCATGGAGATAGTGTGTGTCAAGATAGAGGTATTGAAGACCTTGAGATATTCATAACTCCGTGTAATCACATCTTTGAATTATTTAAGGGATTATGAAAAATCATGTCTCTCTTTGAGGGTATAGGTGGTTCCTAGAAGCATGTTTTTCACATCATTTAACTTAACCAAATTGCACTACTCATGCTTCATCCCTTTAATAAGGGTATATTTATATTTACCCTTTTGATAGTCCATGTTAAATAAACTCTTAATTGAAA
This sequence comes from Torreya grandis, assembly GCA_037957365.1. Lineage (NCBI taxonomy): Eukaryota > Viridiplantae > Streptophyta > Pinopsida > Cupressales > Taxaceae > Torreya > Torreya grandis. Next base: position 816,435 of record JARHVA010003104.1, read on the forward strand.
CCATTCCCTTGGGTAGGCTATTTGGTTTCAAATTTATTTCCATATATTCATCTAGTTTTAAGTCTTCTTAATCATATTCATCAATAATTTGATATGTAATACTTTAGTATTGATTATGAATTCTAATATGTGTTGGTTGTCAACGAAAACTCATAAATTATTAATATTATCTAGGATTTAAGGGGTAGAGACCAGCTCTATTGAGAATATTCTCTCTTGAATTGTCAATGGCTTTTAAAATGCATGTAATAGTGGCTAATACATCTGATATATAATTATTCTACCTAGGTAATGTTTGGATGACAAAGGAATCAAAATATTTAATTAGGTTCCAGACTCTACTATGATATCTAGATAACCATTTTTTATTACAATAATAATGTATTCTCACTTTTATAACCACTAATTCATAATCGCCTAACATTTTAATATTCTCAATTTCCTTCTAAGGGAAAATAGGAGTCCATGAAGTAATGCTTTATAGTCGACCACATTATTTCTACAAGCAAACTATAGTCAGTATGCATAAAAATATGATTTCCCCTTGGATTGATCAATTCAATTCCAGTTCCACATCCACTTTTAGAATCGGAGCCATTAAATTTTAGGTTCCATAAGTCAGACTTTGTTATGTATGTTGATGTTGTATGCAAGGGAAATGTTCGTATAATATTCACTTTTTAGTTCATTTTATCACCTTTGAATAAACAAGTGTTCTGCTCTTTAGCTAATAAAGGTCTATAAACTTGAACTTCTATGTAAGGGGCATGTCTATGGGTATCTAGACATGTTTTTATCTCACTAGAAGGGTTTAAAATGAAATGTTCACTCCCTATAGGATTGCCTAGATTTTTATCTTTGTGTTTCAATGAGAAAAAGCTAGATTCTTTAGCTAATAAAGATGTTATGAAGAAATACACTATAGGGGAAGCATGGATACAAACAACCATCATAATCATTTAACCTTATGAAGATCATAAAGACTCTTAATTTCTATTTAAATCCATATGTTCTAAAGTTTCACAAGTTATAGAAACATCTTATAATAAGATTAACTTAGGGGAACGATATAAGTCCGGCTCATTCAATAGTTCTAATTATTCCACTTCTATACTTTGTTATAAATTGAGCATGTTAATGGAGAAACTACTGTGAGTTACCTTTTATTTATCTAAAAAATACACTCCCATGTCTACTTCTTTATAGAGGATCTCATTTTTTTAGTTATATTCAATTATCATATGTGCCATATTTAGCTCTCATTCTATTCTATTTTGGTTGGGAAAGCCATGGCATGGTAGCCACATATGGATAAAATCAGTTGCCATGTAACCATTTAGTGTCCTTGACTACTCTTAGCTAGCTTAGAAACATGTTGTAATTATCCAAGATATCCATGACTTGGATATTAATGAATTATTGGATCTATGTATCCAAGGAAAATTGCATGTGTATATGGTTTAACTCACCCACCATCTTTAACCTTACATTTTTTAGTTGGAAAACTATTCAATTTGACTTCATGGATATAAGGCCTAATTATTGGTAGATATTGTATGATATGATGTTCTCATAATCACCTGAATCAACCAAGAAATTATGTACATTTTTTCTAAATATTCTAATTATCAAGAGAAACGCAAGAGTCTCAATCCTTTATTTATAAAGAAAAACATGTGCATCATAAATATTAGTAGATTATTTCCCCCTACTATCACAAAATTCTTTCAAAAATAAAATTTTATTATAAATTTGAAGAAAATCAAACATAGTTATATTAGTTTTGGTTTTCTTAATATCCTCAACAATATCATAACTAAGCTTGACCTTTTCTTATTGCTTGTTATCAAGGTGTACACATCATAATTCTTGGGCTGATAGGAAGTGAGAGGTTTTTCAAGTGGAGGAGGATTATTAATAAAATTTACATTTGGTGGAACTTGAGTATTATTTATATTATAGGTGGTGAATGGGTTGGTTAATTTACTCCTTATCTATTAATTGGTTCCTCTTTGGAACTATCTAAAAGCATGGAGTTCATTCACATTATCTCCTAGTTCATTTTCATCCTCAAATGAAAATTCATAAGTTTCCAATACTAAAGTTGTGCCTAGGTTCCCTCCATCTTGATTTTGACTTTCATTGAGAGTAGGCATAATTTTTATGTTGTCCATCTCTTTTTGGAAGATTTTTGAGGCAACTATAAACTCAACACAAAAAATTTATGCATGGTCAATTAGGTTGTGCACTCTACACTAAGAGTTTAAGGCTAAATCTGTGATGTTCTGAGAATGAGAAGTATGATCATTATTTTAGTTACCACCATCAAGAGGGACAGGCATATTTTAGTTATTAGTCCTAAAATTCCATTACCTATAGAGCCTTTGGAAATTAAAATTCTTGACCTGAGGTGTGCTATCAGTATTATGATTTTAATTCTTAGAGCCTTTCCTATGTATGCTAATCATATTATTAGAAAAATATTTGGACATTTATTTCAGGTTTCCTACTTTAGGGTCTATGCCAAAATTTGGCTGATTTCTAGGCTATTCCAGTGGGTTGGACACATGTGCATTAACATTTATAAATACTAGGGTAGTAGGTTGTGTCTGATTAAGAGTATTATTGGCATTAGCTTAATTTATCAAGAATAAGGGCACTCCCAAAGGGTGACTACTATAAGCATCATATAAGTTAGTATTAGGCATAACTATTACATTATTATAAGTAACTCAGATAATTTTATTGATGGCAGGATGTAGGAAAGTATGGTCAATATGTATTTAGGGTGTGCACTTCTAGACATGTAGTTCATTAGAGTTAGAGCATATACTGAGTGAGGGGTACCATACATAGCACCCAAGATGTGATTCATAAATAGGGTGTTTTTCATGATAGCTTGGTTTAGCATGGGGACCTAATTATATGCCTTTGGTTGTCCCAAGGATGGTAAAATCCTACAATAAATCCTTGTGGGACCATTTGGTGCTCTATATTCACTAATTAATTATAGGCTATAGATAGGGATGTTAATATAGATAGGTTACTTATAAGGAACATTTATTTCAAATTATTTAGAGCCCTTAATTAGGTTTGGATGGTTGTGCCTTCTATTAATATATAGGGGTCTTTAAATCTCTATTCTAGTTTGTAAAACATAGCATGAAACATGCCCATAGGCTCATTCTATTCTCTCTTAAGACATACAAAATGATGATATAGGACCATAGGGTCTATAGGGAGCCTAAAATGATTCACAAACACTATCTCTAAATTTACCTAATAATTGATTGGCCCATGGGGTAACCTAATATATCGAGCATAATTAGTTTACCCTAAAGAATGAGGAAACAATTTATGATCCATATCTTAAAATTAGACCTATGTCCTAATAAGTGTATCATTAAATGCTTGAATATGTCCATCATTTGTCTAGATCCATCCTATTATAAATTTAGGACAAAATTTATTTGGGTTTTTAGGTAGGTCTGGGTTATACCTAAGATAACCAAGGATAATAATGTCCTTTCCCAAGTAATTCCATGGGGTTGGCCAATGGGATATGTTGGGAGACAATGAATGGATTAAATAATGGAAGGCTTTCGATTTTAGGTGAGTTGTCTACTGATTAGGAAGGTTTATCTCTCCTTTTATTTTTATTATTTATTGTCTTCCCATGATTTATGAGCTCTAAAATATATAAATTAATCCCAATTTACTTAGATATTGTATTTATTATTCTATTTTTCAGTTTGAGCTACTATTTAACTTAGTGGAATAAAATATTTATTGTTATAGTTTGAGCTTTACCCATGAACTCAACTCATGATTCATGGGCCCTCTTTGTAGTGCCAAAATATGTTGATACATCAATTGGCATGGATGATATTTAAGTGGGGTTTGTTAGGCCCTATCTTTCCTGAAGGGAAGGAGATCCCTTGAGGAAAATACCTAGCTAACGTCTAAATGTACAAGGTATTGGTATATTGGTCTTCATTAAATTACATGATGTAGACTATTCCATGTAAGGGGCTTATTTTAATGAATTATGATGAAGTTAACTCTAGTTACGTCATTTATTGAGAGACCATGCACTTATACACACACACACACACACACACACACACACACACACACACACACACACACACACACACACACACACACACACACACTTGCATGATTCAAAATATAATAGAAATAAAACATCCTAAGATGTACATAGAATGAAAACAATTGATTTTTTTATTAGTTTATCACATTTATAGATACAATAATGTTATAATAGTGATAAATAGAGTGCAAAAGATCAATCAATATAAATATTTAACTTCATATTACTTTGTTTTCTATATTAACTTGATTATAAAGAAGGTGTAAAAGAGTAGAGATGAAGAGATAGAGATCATGTTGTCATCATAGATTAATTTAGAGTTATTTGACTGGATGAATCTTGTGAAACCAATATTCAATTGACATAAACCTAGCATAATTCAAACTAAATATGGTGCAATATTTTGGGGAGGTTGATTGATATGCCCTTAACCTATAGTGCATATAGGGATATGTGTGGCTGACTTGTGACTTACACGTCTTCATATTATCTTGTTGTATTTCTTCATGTTTTTAGTTTGGTTGGCCTATGGAATAACCATGGCTAAGTAGAGCATATATAAGAGGTAGTGGTTAGTATTTTATCATATTACTAATTATGTTATTTTTTCATTGTGGTGTACATTACCCCTTCAAAGTGGCTCAGTTATTATATTTAAGTATTCTACTCTTTCACCAATTATTATTGTAGATCTACTTATTCTACCATGTATAATTCTAATATTGTGAATCATCTAAGTAATTTATTTACAAGTGGTATCATGCATCAATTTGGGCAAGTTTTTGTGGTGTATTTTTTTTGGATTGAGCATCCTGAGTACCAAAAGGCAAAGAAAACATAACTTGTGATTTGGGAGGAACTAATTTTTTTCATCACTATAGTTTTATTCATGAAGCTTTTAAAAAAAAAAAAAACATAAAGTCTGCAAAATTTTTTACCTTGTGAAAATTAACAACCATTGTATTTGTCTCTATGAGATGATCATAATGGTATATTCTACTAGTACACTTTTTTGGATTAAAAATTTTCACCCTTATGCACAATAACAATAGTTGGATTTATCTTGGCAAGATGATCACAATAGTGTATTCCACCAGTACATGTTTTTAGGGTTGAAACCCTCATAGTGTTTGTGCATGGCTATTCTAAAAACTCACAGACATGAGAAAGGGCCAGAAAATCAAAAAACTCCTCACAAGGACTACATGGAATTTGAAGCTTTTGATCTATCTATTTTAGAGGTAGTTCAATAACTTAAGTTAGAGTTATAGGGCATGGTTAAAAAAGATTATTTTGATGCAAATCAAGAGAACATTACAGGTTTGAGAGGGGACTTGGATAGCGTAAAGGATAAATTACAACAAATATATAGGCAATTATCCAACTTGTCAACTCATCCACTATAAAATAATCCTCAACCACTTCAATTTGGTTCTTCTACTCCAAACAATACCAATACCAATTCTGGCCCTAAGTTGATGTTGCTAAAATTGGACCTGTGTAAGTTCAATGGTAATGATATACTCACTTAGATCACTCAAATTGAAAATTTATTTGATCTACATCAAACTCCATTTTGACAAAAAGTGTTATGGCCTCTCTCTATCTACAACCTAAGCTATTTATTTGGTATTATTGGTTTTGTGCTCAAAAATAGAAGAAGGGTGTCCCAATTTCATGGTTAGTATTTTTTGAGGAGTTTCAGCTCTACTATCACAATAAATTATTTGAAAATTGATTTAGTTAGTTAGCCAAGTTGTGCCAAACTAGGATTGTCAAGGACTACATTCATCAATTTCATAATCTCTCCTTACATGTAGTAGACATCACTAAGGAAAATCTAACTAACCTATCTTTGGGTGGCCTTAAAGATAGCATCCAATTAGAGATTCACATGTTTTATCCCATTACTGTATCTAAGGCCATACCAAATACATGCATGGTTGATTAAAAAGAGTTGATCAGATGAAAACCATTCACCAATGTTCATGAATGCACCTTTCAAGCACCATCATTTCATCATCCTACCAGATTGACACCCCAACAAGTCAAGAAAAGCATGAAAAAAGTTTATGTCTTGGCTGTGAAATCAAATGGACCAAAGGGCATTGATGTGTTTAAAATAATTTTTTTACATTGATGATACCAATGATGAGGAATAATATTATGAGGCTTTAGGGGAAGGGTTATAAAAACATAAGGATGAATTTAAAGATTCTCAATCTACTATTCTCTATCATGCAGTTTCAAGCATTAATACTCCTCAAACTCTTAGTGTTGTGGGGTTCTTGAAAAAATAAAAGGTGATTATGTTAATTAACTCTGGGAGTACACATAACTTCATCAATAGTAAGTTGGCTACTCATTTAAATTATTTTATTTACCTAGCTCTAGACTTATAGGTCAAGATTGTAGATTACGATATGGTCAACTATTATAAAAAATGCCATAGTATTAAGTTTTGTATGGGAGACTATTTTTTAGATTCCCTTATGTTTATTATTCCCATTAGAGGAGCTCAAATTATTTTAGGAGTGCAATGGCTCACCACTTTGGGCACTATTGAGATGAATTTCCAAGAATTATTCATGAGGTTCCATTTAGAAGGAAGACTTTTAAACTACATGTATTATGGGCTAAATATCCACAACTAGTTAGTTCCGACCAGATGTTGAAGATTTTCAAAAAGGGTGTAGAAGGTTTTGTGACATGTTTATTTTCCATGGAGGTTCAACTAACCAAGGAATCTACACATCATAATTTACACAAGGTGTTGGATGACCATTCTATTATATTTGGTGACATGACAAGACGAATTTCTCTAATTATACACTTGATCATGCCATCAGATTCATTTTAGGAAGTACACAACCCAATATCAGACCCTATAAGAATCCCTATGCCCAAAAGAGTGAAATTGAAAATATGGTACAAGAGATGTTGGATGTAGGAATCATCCAACATAGTCAAAGTGAATATTCATCCCTAGTGGTCATGGTATAGATGAGGATGATAGTTTAAAGATGTGCCCAAACGACATAGAACTCAACAAATACACCAACAAAGATAAGTTTCCTATGTTGGTAATTGAATATTTTATATATGAATTACATGGTGATAACTATTTTACCAAGTTATATATTCATTTTGGATATCATCAGATTCACATTTGTAATGAGGAAATACCTAAAATATCTTTCATAACTCATGAAATCAAGTATGAATTTATGGTCATTCTTTTTGGCCTCACAAATACATCGTCTACATTTAAGAATTTGATGAATACTATTTTTAGTCCATTTTTGAGAAAGTTTGTTTTAGTTTTTTTTTATGATATCCTCATCTACAATAAAAATTTGGAATACCATTTAAATCATGTGAAACATGTGCTTTCAATTCTGGAACAACATTAGCTTTATGTCAAACCTTCCAAATGTGATTTTGGTGTCTAAGAGGTGGAATACTTGGGTCATATTGTTTGACATGAAGGAGTGAAAGTTGATCCTAGCAAAATCCAAGCAATGATAGAGTTGTAGGTTCCTAAAACCCTCAAAAACCTTTATGAATTTCTAGGGCTAACTAGTTACTATTATATCTTTGTCAAAAATTATGGTAGCATTGTAGTCCCACTCACCTCGTAACTAAATAAAGACTCCTTCTAATTGACTGATTTAGCTACCAAAGCATTTGAAAAGTTGAAAATGGTTATGTGAACAACTTCAAGTTTGGCTACTCTTGAGTTTTCAAAAACTTTTGTCATGGAGTGTGATGTATTATAATATGGCATGGGGGTGTAATCATGTAAGAAGGCAAACCACTAGAATTTAAAATTCTCCAAATTAAGGGAAAAAATAGGCTCAAACCAATATATGAGAAATAGATGATGTCTATTCAACATGTAGTTAAACAATGGAGACCATATTTAATGGGTCATCACTTTCAAGTAAAGATTGGTCATGATAGCCTTAAATATTTTTTGAAACAATGCTTATCATCTGAAGAACAACAAAAGCATGTGACTAAAATGTTAGGCTATGATTTCAAAATAGTGTATAAGAAAGTAAAAGAGAATGTGGTGGTAGATGCTTTCTCTTAATGGGATGAATCAATTGAGGCATTTTTATGCACCATGATCATGTGGCAAGAAGATTGGATATAGGAAGCAAGAATAGAATGGGATAATGGTAGTGTTATCAAGGATTTTATTCACAATATTCATCAGAGTTCTAACAAATCTAAAAAAATTACATGGAAAGGGAACACATTATGAAATACATAGAGATTATACCTTTGTAAGCATTCTCTCCTCAAACGTAAAATTCTTCAATAACTTCATGCCTCTTGACTTAGAGGACACTCAAGATTTTTGAAAAGATATCATAAAATCAAGCAAGATTTATTTTGGGAATGACTCAAAAGAGATGTTTAGAAATATGTAGTTGAATGCATGGTATACCAATAAAATAAGGTGAAACCATTAAGACCCCAGGTCTTTTGCAGCTTTTATCCATCAATAGACAGTATTGGGAAGAGGTTTCCATGGATTTCATTACAAGGCTACCAAGGTCTGAGGGTAAAAATGTTATCATGGTAGTTGTGGATTGACTCACCAAGTATGCTCATTTTCATCCTTATCAGAACCATTTTTTCTAGTACAATATCTTATGTTTTTCTCAATACATTTCTAAAATTACATGGCACTCTGAAGATCATTGTAAGTGACTAAGATCCCATATTTACCAGTAATTTTTAGATTGAATTATTTTCATGTTTAGGTACATAGTTGGCTGATAGCTCATCCTATCATCCTCAATCTAATGGAAAAATAGAGGTAGTCAATAAATGTCTCGAAGGGTATCTTCATTATTTTGTTTCTAATAAATAGGAAAAATGTGTTCATTGGATTCCACTTGTTGAATGGTGGTATAACACTTATTTTCACACTTCTTCCAAGATGTCTACCTTTGTGACATTGTATGGGTATCACCCCCATCCATAACTTCATTTTTTATAGTGCATCCTAAGGTTTGAGCTATTGAATAACACGTTCACCATAAACATGAGGTGTTAGTTAGTTTGAGAGAGAATTTAATAATGGCACAAATCAAATAAAGCATCAAGCATATCAACATCGTAATGAACTACATTTTGACATAGGTGATTAGGTATTTATGTGTTTGCATCCATATAAGCATATGTATCTAAAGCAACAAAAAAATGATAACAAGCTATCACCTAAGTATTATGGGCATTACTAGATCTTGAATAAAATTGGTAATGTGGTTTACAAGTTAGAATTACCCTCAACCACTCACATACATCTGGTATTCCATGTATCTTGCCTAAATAAAGTAATTAGACATAGATTTTACACTTAGACTAAGTTACCTAAATTAGATGAAGAAGGTAGAATCATTATATATCCTAAGGATATATTTTATATGCACTCTAAGAAACTACAAACTAGAGCCATTAAGCAATATTTGATCAAATGGAAAAACCTGCATTCTAAAGATGCAACATGGGAGGATGAATCATTCTTAAAAAAACATCTTGGATTGATTGACATTGAGGATATAATTGTTTTTAAGGGGAGGGGCATGTTATACCCTTAACCTATAGTGTGTCTAAGGGTATGTGTGGCCAATTTTTAGCTTACACATCTTCATATTAGCCTTTTACATTTATCGATTTTCTTAATATGGTCAACCTATGGAATAACCATGGATATGTAGAGTATATATATGAGGAAGTGGTTAGTCTTTTATCATCATATTGTGAATTTTTTTTCTTACCAAATTATTGTGGAGGTTGTACCCTTAAAATGTCTCAATCATAATATTCAAGTATTCTGCTCTTTTGTTAATTATTATTGTGGGTATGCTTAGTTTGATCTTAATTATACCATATATAATTCTATTATTGTGAATCATCTAAGTAATTCTTTTACATTTACTATGAATATAAAAGGCATAACTGACATAAAACACGTACAAGAAATTACTATACAATATCAATAACCTTCAAATTATCAAGATTTTCCTTTTGATTAATGAAGTTAGGGATTCATACAATCATCTAGGTTAAAGAGACATATCTAAGGAAACAAGACTAAAACTATAAAGGAAGAAATTATCCTAGAAAGCAATTGAAGGGTATAAAATATCTTTGATTTTCTCTCTTTGTTACAATTCATAAAGAGCCAATTAGGCATAACATACTCTAATTTTAAAAAAATTCATCCCTAATCAAGTCTTTATAAGTCCTATAAATAAGAGAAAGTGAGGTCTAAAATACATAATTCAAAAAAGGAGGAAAACCATGCCCACCACAAGAGTATCTAAGAATTCAATGTAAAATTAGGAATGCAGTTGAAACTTTTAGTTAGACCATGTTTTTTTAATTAAAGAAGTAAATTTTGTTTCCAATGTGGTTGGAAGTTATTAGGAATGTCTTGAAATCACCATTTATATTTTTCCATATCTTTCCTCTCAATAAAGAATTTTCCTCTTCACAACAATGTCTATTTATTCCTAAATATGCATGCCATGTCTATATTCAATGTTTCCACCTAGATTACCCTCAAATTTTGTCTTTTATGATCAATTTTTCCATTAAGATGCCCCTATAAATTAGCATTGAAGGTCAGATGAGATTCTTAGTCAATTATTGGGTTTTGATAGCTTTGATGGCTAGATGGGCCATCAAATTTAAGCTCATATCATGTTGACATCACTATTAGCATGCCATCTATTTGAAGGGTCCTTCCTAAGTGGATATTTCTTGATATTATGTTATTCAACTGAGGATTTGTGTATGCTAACCATTATTTTATCATGGTGAGGTGATATTTTTCTAGGTGGCATCATCTCGATCACCTCAAAATCTAACATTCTATTGGGCTACATAGACCACCCCAATGCTATAAAGCATTGAGATTTTACCACATGGTGTCATCCTGATTGTCTACTTGTCTAGTGGATGTGTTTTTATTTGGAAAACTCTAAGGTTGTAGGTCATTAGGATTATGCCATGTTATAGCATCTCACTAACCCACTTTCTCAGAGGCTAAGATTTATATAGATCTAGATAGGATCAATGGGTCACCAAGATCATGCCACTTGGTAGCATCCTAGTGATCATCTTTCTCATATCTTTTTTAACTAGATGAATCCTGTGGATTGATGAAAATGTGCCATGTGGCTTCAGGTAGAAATTGAAAATTGACTAAGTTTCAAAAGGCATTTCAAATGGGTTAGAGTAACTAAGAGACCGCCACATGTCATTGAGTTTAATTTACGCACATGCAGGAACAAAATAAGAAGATGTTATCAAAATCATTTAAAATACAAGCTAATGATTAGAAAGTTCAAATTAAAATGGCTAAGTAAATTGAATACAAAATGACAAAGTCTCTAAAACAAAACAAAAGGGGGAAAAACTTAGTAATATGAAATCATTTTGAATGAAATAAAAACATTTTTGACCAGTTCAACAAAATTTACTAAGGTAAAATTGAACAAAGGTAAACTTTTAACTGATTTAGAAAAAAATTGAAGCATAAATGGATAAAAAATTTTGATTCATGTGCATTTTTAAAATATGATTTTATCTTATTTAAATCCTTTTCAATCTAAGACATTTAGTAAACTTACCTTAACAACTCTAGATGCAAAGCTTGGACTAAGCATTCTAACATGAAAAAGCATTGAAAACCAATACATCTAATCCCTTAAAAATTAACATCTAGTATATGGCTACTATAAGAAGGGCTCAAATAGTTAAACCATCAAACTCCCCAAGGGAAAAGATCAGGCAAAAAAAAAGATCCCCATTTTAATTAAAAATGGGGCATGTTGTATGAGAAACAAAAAGATCATGTTGAGGCCATGAAGGTCGATAGGAAGCTCAATATTCAATGAATATTGGAATAAACCATCTTGAATATTCTACCACACCCACCTAATATAAATCCCCTTGTTTCCACTAGCCAAAATGTACCCATGCCATAACCTGTGCTAGTGACAAACTAACTTCCCTTGAGGCATGTTCTAACTAATAAACTCATAGGCTTATTTAGCAAAATAAATAGTGAAGTATCACATTAATCCTGTATTAAAACACTAGTTTCTACTATAAACAATGTCCAAAGGCTACCTCAATACTCTAATAAGATTTAGTTAGACATTATACAATGCATGGTATATAAACTTAGTAATGACTTCTTAGGCCTCCAAAGATAGGTTGGAAATAATGGTGGTGATATTTAAACTAATAAATTCACCTATTAGAGATAAAAACTTACCCATTATTACTCCAAAAAATAACCATATCCCTCACTTAATAATTTACATGAGATAAACATTTTCAAGTTGGCCTTGTCAAACTAGTGTCGTGTGCCCAACACAACCCAACATGGGGACTTAGAATACATCAAATTTTTGTAATTCATTTTATATATTTCAAATATAAATGGAAGAGTACAACGTGGTCTAAAATAATCCTAGTTTTTACAATCTGAAATAGACCCATAATGATTTAATGCACCTAAGCACTGCCATGGTGTTATAAAATTTATATTTCCCTGTCTACATGGACAATGAACCAAAAGATCCCATAAATGAGGTGTATTATTTATATCATTTCCAAAGGAGTAATCACTCCCTTAAGAACTATACATATTGATATCCTCTTACCACCTCCACTCCTCCTAACAATGGTGTTACCCCTCTTGATCTATGAGCCCAAAACGATCCTCCAGCTCCAAATTCTAATAATCCCAAACCACTTAAAGAGATACAACCTACCAAAATCAATACTAGGTATAAAATAGTGGAGGAAGTGAATAGTATCAAGGTAAAAAACACTTTTCATGAACTCGCCTAGATCAATAAGCAAAGACATTTCTTCCTCAAGTCCTTCATAAACCAACCCAACCCAAGCCCAAGCCTATGTACACAAATGTGATGATACATAGGAATAAAGATAAGGTTTCATGTTTCCTCTTTTTTTTGAAACACAATGATGAAGAGGGAGGTGAATCGGTCTTCAAAATTTTTACAACTTTACTTTATCATAGCAAAATAATATAGTGAACTAGCAATATATTAAGAGTCATGAGTATGAAAAAAAATCATAACATAGAGAAAAATTATTTGAGTGGGAAACCCTAAGGGGGAATAAAACCAACTAATGATGAAAATGGACTATAGTCATATAAGAAAAATATCAAGATTTATAGAAGCACCAACCTCACTTGGAACACCAACCCCAACTAGCCAAACACCAACTTGACTAGGCTTTATCAAACACCTACTTGTAAGGAGGTACCAACCCCCAAGATTACTTATAACTAACTCAGCCACCTAAAAACCTTGATCAAATTTATAAAACTTTATTTCTCATACAATATATGATTATCTATTTCTTCATCTCTTCACACACTCCTATCTTTCTCAAACTAGTCTCTAGCCTTCACTCAATTAACCCTCATCTTGACTTGGTTAGGTCATATAACCTTGAAAATAATATATATTAACCCTATATAATATTCATTATGGTTTATTTTTACCTTATTTATGGTCTAAAATATGTCCTTTAGATCTTAAAATTGCTATCTCATTCACTTTAACTCTTTCAATCTCTAATTAGATAATTTGGCATATTAAGTCATGTTCTTATACTTAGCTCTTGCTCATACACCTCTTGGTTATCCATAAAAAATTTATAACTTATTTTTTCAATAAAAATTTCCTTATTAAATTTAGAAAACATGAACCAAATATTACAATAAGTCATTCATAGCATATAGAACCAAAAAACTCTTTTAGGCCTTCAAGGGACCTAATTCAATTAGGCCTTCATTAGCACATGTTGCTCTTTGAGATCCTTGGAACACTTTAAAAATACTCATAAAGAAATAAAATATTATTTTTAACTCAAATATACCCATAAAAATAAAATCTTAGGTCCATGACACTTTTTATATTCAACCACCACTTGAAGCACACCATTAACACTGTTCACAATTAGACATGTGTATGCCTAAAAAGTTTGTCTTCAACAGCTGAAGCAAAAACACAATTTTTTAAAAAAACCATGGAAAAAAATAATACTAATGGATCCTTTAATAAATGAAAAACTTCACCTAATTTATTATAATTCATTACATAGGTAAAAATGACTCAAACCCGTCTCTGCAAGTAGCCCACTCAGAACTACCAACTAGTCTCAAAACACAATCATGGAAACAATGACCTAAAACACATGTATAACCAATTTCATACACTTAAAATAAATTTATATGACCCTATGTATTCACTATATAATTCTTATATAGATAGATAATATGGTCAAATGGAAATATTGGTCTTATAGACCAATCTCATAGTCTTGTACCTCACTGTCTCATCTAAACTATACAGATCAACTTATGAGAAATATTTTCATCATATCCACTTAAATTAAAAACATAAATATAGAATTAAAATTTATTAAATGTATTTAAAAATTTCTCCATGTATTTGGATTCATCCCTACTCCATGATAACACATCCCTAATCACCTTCTCACTTATGCTTGGTTTTCTCATTGTGTGCATCATTAGGTCTATTAGCAATTGGTCAAATTGTAAGATAAATTTATCACCAATGATGGATATAACTTATTATAAACTACCATGTACATTAAATAAAATTCTAAATATATATCCTCCATCTATTTAGCAACTTTGACTTGGTCAACTTTGACTACTATAGCAAATCTCTGAGAAACAAGGCCTTTCTTATAGGGTCCACTCATTGACCTTACTAAAAAATCACACCTATAGGTCCTTGATATATTTTAAAATAACCTATACTCACTTTTATATCCATTATGATCCATTATAATCACTTCAAAATAATATCTTTCTCATCAGGTCAATGTTAGGGTTTTAGAGAGGGTTAACATTGTTTCTGATGTTAATAATTGTTCATAAATCTTAGCCCCCCATTCCATAAAAAAATGATTAAAATTTTTATCTAGGACCTTTACCCATATACCATGAATATATTAGGTTCCAATTCATAGGCTACACATGCCCATGAACACTTGAAAGTTCATTTTGGGTTGAAAACCCTTCATTATGTGTACATGAGAGACCTCAAAACCTTTTTTTCTTGCATTAACCTTAAAAATTTGACTTAAAATTTGGTAAACATACTTGAAAAAACATGAAATACCTCTTTAAATTATCACATACTCACACTTTCCTTATAATATAATCTTGATACCCTATCTATCTACCATCTCTCTCTTTGCTCTTTTAACATTTGACCCACAAGTCACATTAGGCCTTGAAGTTGACTTTGTATCCATTGTATAATATATCAACACATAATATACATGTCATAAAACCTCTTAAAATGTTCATATACTACCATATATTATTCATATGCCTTGATAATACCTCATGACACCTCATTGGGTCAGGTAGTGTCTAGAACTAGTCTAGTTGAATGCTAGGTATGTAGGTCTTACCCCTATAATATGACTCTAAAACACTCTTGAGTGATCCAATGCCTCATATGAATGCTAAAATAACCTCATAAATCATATTATTCTTATATTCATCCATCTCACTATGCCACCATGCTCCTTCATGCATAAGATTAGGCATCCTATGCACAAGCCTTCTCAAGTCTCTTACAAGGTTCAAACAGTTGACAACTTTGGAAACTAATATTGAAACATGATTTTATGATCATACAACTTGATCACATTCCTTATATTTTTCTCAAAAAATTTCATACCTATAAATTATGTAATCAAACAAAAACATTATTCAATGACCTTATGAACAACCTTTGACATCAATGACAACATCAGTGTCAAGCCTCAATAATAGCAACAATGTTCAAAAATATCCCCATTTTTCATTGATGGAAAAACATACAAAAAATGTATCATCATTATCTCCTATTTTTTTCTTTCTCCCCCTTTTACATAACTAACAAATTGATTTTTATATTTCATTAGATCACACTCCTTGATACCAAAATACTTAACACATAAAATTATGAGTTTATGAGACATAAAACAAATAGGTTCCCCTATCTCCATGCATACCTTATTGGAAAAACTCACCTATTCTTGGATATAATGAGCATGATTATCTCCCCCTAAGTAGTTGGCTTCTTCAATGATTTTTAGGGGTAGGAAGTACACCTAATTCCTATCTTAGGTGTTCAAAAGTTTCCTTTGGAAGTGGTTTGGTCAAGATGTCTACAATCTGATCCTATGTATAAATATATTCAAGTTTGACACTTTGTTTACTTACCTTATCTCTTATAAAATGATACTTTATGGGAAACTATTTGGTCCTTGCATGATAGGGTTATTTGAGACATTTATAGGACTTGAATTATCATAATAGATAGGTCTAGGACCATCGTACTCCACCTTGTAGTCTTTAAGGGTTTGTCTCATCCATAAGACTTGAGTGAAACATGAAATTGTTGTAATTTACTAAGCCTCATAACTGAACAAAGCTACTAATGGTTGTTTATTACTTATCCATGAAACTAGGCACCCACCTAGGGAAAAGGCTCATCTACTAGTACTTTTCATGTCATCTATGCTTCCTACCTAATTTTCATCTATGTACATTTTCAAATTTAACTCCTTAATTATTGGATACCATAATATATAGTCCATAGTCCCATTGAGATACCTAAGTATCCTATTGAATTCTTGTAGATTATTATCCTTTGGATCTACTTGAAATCTTCCCACAAGACCTACTACTTGCATGATGTCAGGTCTAGAGGTAGTGGTATAGAGAAAACTTCCAATAATTGACCTATATGATGTCGGATTGACCTTTGAAGACTAATATTCCTTTCTCAACTTACATCCTATGATTATTCATGTAATAAATACCTTGAAATACTCAATCTCAAACTTCTTCAACATTTCTCTTATGCACTTGGCTTATGATATGAATATATCTTATTTAGATTAAGTGATTTGAAACACAAGAAAGAATGATAGTTCTCCTAACATGGAAATCTCAAAATCTTTCTTCATCACCTATAAAAAGGCCTTTGTCATGTTCTTATTATTTCCACCAAAGATGATGTCATCCACATAGATAACTAATGTCATTTGATGGCCATCTTTTATCTTGATATATAGATTATTATTTTTAACTTCTCTTTTGAATCTTTGATCCAACAGATACTTATCCAACCTAGCATACCAATATCGAGGAGCTTGCTTTAGAACATAGAGATCATTTTTCAATATTAAAATATAGTCTTTGTCATATGATCGTGAGAACCCTTCAAATTGTTCAATTTACAATTAATCTTCTAAACTCCCATTCAAAAAGGTAGATTTAACATCCATCTGATATACCTTGAATCCTTTGAATCCTTCATAAACTAGAAATAATCTGATGGCCTCCAATATTTCTACTAGTGCAAAGGTCTCATAAAAATTTACCCCTTAAACTTATGCATATCCCTTGCATACCAGTCTATACTTGTTCCTAGTGACTTATCCATCTTCATTCAACTTATCTCTAAATAGGCATTTTGTGTCAATGGTATTCTTGTCTTTAGGCCTAAGAACTAGTTTCCAAGTCTCATTCTTCTCTATTTGGTCTAACTCCTCATTCATAACACCTATCCAAAATTTGTCTTTTATTGAGTCTATAAGACTCTTAAGATAATATAATAACAATTTATCGATTTAGATTACTTACCGGTCTTCTCTTTATTTGTATACATGCATTCTTATTATGAATGATTTGAGATTCAAGGTGATATCTTTGAATCTATCTTGAGGGTCCTTTTGAATATTATCTCTCTTCAACTTCTTCTTCCTCCTCATTAATCTATATAGTTTCCTCTTCATTATTGAAGTCCAAATTCTCTAAAGTTTTCTTTGACTGTGAGTGATATTTCATTGTCTCATCACCCTTCATATGGGTACTTTTCTCTATCTTTTTATAACATCTATAAGATGAACACACTGATGAATATAATAATAGTATACCCTCATTATATCGAGAATCAAACTTACCCAATTCATATTCATCTCTTTTGATGAAACATTTACTCCCAAACACTCAAAACTGTTCTACATTAGCAGGTCTACCATTTTATAGTTCATAAGTAGTTTTTTTTCCATTAGTCCTTATCTATCATTGATTTAAAATTTAGACAACAATGCTTACTGTCTCTCTCCAATATCCATTATATAAGATATACTCATTTAATATAATTCTAGCCATCTCTTAAATTGTTCTTTTATTCCTTTCCACTACCCTATTTTACTTAGGTGTCCTAGATGTTGAGAATTGTCTCCTTATTTCATGAACCTCATAGAATTCATCAAGCTCAATAGACCAAAACACTCCTCCTCTATCATATCTTAGGCACTTTATCTTCCCATTCTTCTCATTCTCAAAAATAGCCATGAATGCCTTGAACTTATTAAGAGATTCTGATTTCTCTTTCAAGAATGCAACCCAAGTCATTCTTGTGTAATCATCAATGATTAAAATGATGTATACATATCCTTAAATGATTTCAATTATTATATACCCATAAATATCAATTTCTATTAACTCCAAGGGTCTTGTAGTATAGTATTCCTTAGACTTAAACCTTCTTATAATCTACCTACCATGTTGACATGCCTTAAAAAGTATTTTTGAAGGTTTGGTGATCTTAGGCAAGTTTTTCATTGACTTGTTAGTGTTATTCCTTACCAAGTTGTCAAATTTTAGGTGACCTATCCTTTTTTACCCTATCCAAATTTCATCTATCTTGATAACGAAACATCTCTCCTTCTTGATCTCATTCAATACATATGTATTTTTCTCAATCCTCTTAGCATTAGCAATTAGCATTCCTGATTTGGATCTCCTTATCTCACATCCTCTATCATGAAAGGTTAGTATGTGTCCTTGATTAAACATTTTATTAACACTAATTAGGTTAGGTTTTAAACCTTCCACATACAACACACTTTGTGTCTTGGTCTTTCCATTATCCAAAATCAAGGCACCCTTACCAACTATATCGGTAGTTGTGTTGTCTCCAAACCTTAATGTTCCTATATAATTATTATTTAATGAGATGAACTTATTTCTATATTCTATCATGTGGCTTGATCAACCTATATATATATATATATATATATATATACACCATTTCATGCCTTCATATTGAATGTGAAAGGTAATATAAATTCCTCTTTGGTTTTTTGTTCCTTCTTGGCAAATAGTCTATCTTATTTCTTGAGCTCAATATGATCCATCCAAACTTGATTTGGATTCCATACCAATGTTTTATCTTTATTGTGAATTTTATGATCTTCATATGTCTTATTGAGTCTTGTAGGCCTTCCAACTCTATTAGAGCAAAATCTTAGAATTTGCCCTATATTATGACATATGTAGCAAACAACATTCCTATACTTACCATGGTTCCATGATGGCTTATCCTTAATTGCATTGGTCTACCTAATTAGTCTTTTCATTTTAATATTATTGAATTATTCTGCCCTCTCATGATCTCTCTCAAACTTGCTCATTTTTTCTGAGTTGGTCATCCTCAACCTTCAGGGAATATGGCTCTATCTTCAGCTAGTCATACTAAACTTCCTTTGACTTGATCCTTACTTTGATATATTATAATTGAATACTAAGATAATTAACAATATTATATTTATGATTCAAACCATTAATGGATCTTATGAGTTCAATTTCAAGCTTACTTCAGCTTCTCCTTCTTCACTACCATAATATACTTCTTCATCATACATGTTATCTTCTTCCTATTGATCACAAGACATCTATTACTTCTTAGGATCAACTTCAAGCTATTAGAATTGTCAAAAAGGACCAGGATTTAATACTAATTGTTTAAAGCATAATGACTAAGATGGGGGTGAATTAGTCTTCAAAACTTTTATAAATTTACATTATTATATCAAAATAATATAATGAACTAGAAATACATTAAGTCATGAGTATGAAATAAAAGCATAAAATAGAGAAAACTTATTTAAGTGGAAAACCCTCAAGGGGGATAAAACCCACTAATGATGCAAATGAACTATATTCCTAGAATATAAACATCAAGATTTAGTGAAGAACTAGTTTCACTTCGAACACCAACCCCAACTATCTAAGCACCCACTTGATTAGGATTTAGAAAGCACCTACTTACAAGGAGGCACCAACCCCCTAGATGTCTCAGTGCCGACTCAACCACCTCAAAACCTTTATCAAATTTAGAAAATTTTATTTCTCATTCAATAGATGATGATCTCCTTCTTTATCTCTTCACACACTTCTATCTTTCTCAAACTAGTATATATCCTTCTTCACTCAATTATCCCTCATCTTGAATTGGTTAGGTTATATGACCTTGATAATCATATATTGTAACACTATTATATATTCATGATGGTTTATATACACCTTATTTATCATATAAAATTCCTCTTTCATCTCTTTAAATTTCTATCTCTTTTGTTTCAACTCTTTCAATCTCTAACTAGACAGTTAATCTTATTACGCATTGTTATTATAATATAATCTTACTCATACAATTATTATTCATATATACACACTTTATCACTTATTTTTTAAATAAAATGGGACTTATGACATGAAAAAAATATTAACCAAATATTAAAATAGGTCAATCATAGTATATATAACCAAAAACATCTTTTATGCCTTAAGGAGACCTAATTCAATTAGGCCTTCATTAGCACATGTTACCCCTTAAAATCCTTGGAACACTTCAAAAATATTAATAAAAAAATAAAATATCAAATGTCACTCAAATATACCCCCAAATATCTAATAGTATTTCCATGACACTTTTTAGTTTCAAACACCATTTGAAGCATGCCATTAACACTATTCATAATTAGGCATGTCCATGCCCAAAAATTCTGCCTTGAACAACTGAAGAAAAAACACAATTTTTTAAAATAAAAATGGAAAATTAATAATATTAATAGAACCTTAAAGACCTAATAACTTCACCAAGTTAATTATACTTCATTACACATGGCAAAAGGACTCAAACCCTTCTCTACAAGTAGCGTACTCAGAACTGCCAACTAGTCTCAAAACATAGTCATGAAAAAAATGACCTAAAACACATAAAAAAAATTTAGAGCATTAAAATAAATATATATTATCATGTGGTTTAATTATACCATTCTTAGATAGATAAATAGATAATATGGTTAAATGGCAATATTGGTCTTGCAGACTAATCTCATAGTCTTATACCTTATTGTCTCATCTAAACTAGATAGGTCAACTTATGAGCAATATTTTCACAATATTAAATGACCTCCTAAACATATAATATAATTAAAATTTATTATAAATATTTATAAAATTCTCCATGTATTTGGGTTCATCCCGACTCCATGATATCACATCCCTAATCACCTTCTCACTTCTACCTAGTTTTCTCACTATGTGCATCATTAGGTTTGTTAGCAACTAGTAAAATTGTAAGACCAATTTAGAAAAAATAAAGGGTATAAATTGTTTATAAACTAACATATACCTTAAATACAAGTCTCAATATTTATCCTCCATCCATTTATCAACTTTGACTACTACAATAAATCTCTAAGAAATAAGGCCTTTCCTATAGGGTTCACTCACTTACCTTTCTAACAAATCACACTTGTAGGTGATTGGGAGAGTTTAAAACAACATAAAATCACTTTTATATCAATTAAAATCCATTCTAAGTACTTTATAATTATATATTTTTCATCAAGTCAATGTTAGGGTTTTAGAGAGGGTTAATACTATTTATAGTGTTAATGATTATTCATAAAGCTTAGCCTAAAATTATAGAAAACAATGCTTATAGATTTTATATATTACCATTTATCATATACCATGAATATATTATGTTCCAATGTAGTGGTTACACATTCCAATAAACACTTGAAAGTTCTTCTTGGGTTGAGAACCCTTCATTATGTGCACATGAGAGACCTCAAAATATTTTTCTTGCCTTAAAAT
Organism: Torreya grandis; assembly: GCA_037957365.1. NCBI lineage: Eukaryota > Viridiplantae > Streptophyta > Pinopsida > Cupressales > Taxaceae > Torreya > Torreya grandis. Next base: position 838,610 of record JARHVA010003104.1, read on the forward strand.
TAAAAAGTTGGCATAAAACTTGGTCAAAATACTTGAAAAAATATTAAATACCTTTTTAAATGCTTTCATACTCACACTTTCCTTAGAAACTAATCCTGCTACCCCCATCTGGCTATTATCTCTCTCTTTCCTCTATAGGCCTTTAACCTGCAAGTCACATTAGGCCTTGAAACTGACATTATATCCACTATCTAGAATATAGACACATAATAAACATGTATAAAAACCTATTACCATTCTTAAAAACTTCCATACATTCTTTATATGCCTTGATAATACCTCACGACACCTCATTGGATCTGACATGATCTATAACTAGTTTAGTCGCGTGTTAGGTTTGTAGGTCTTACCCCTATAAGCTTTATCTGAGACACTCATGAGTGATACAATGCCTCATATTCATTCTCAAACAACCTCATACATATTCTTATGACTATGTGTATCCATCTCACTAGGCCACCATGCTCCTTCATGCATAAGACTAAGTATCCTCTACACATGTCTTCTTAAGTCTCTTGCAAGGTTAAAATAATTAACAACTTTGGAAACTAATATTAAAACACTCTTTTATGATTATACACCTTTATCACATGCCTTATATATTTATAAAACAATTTCATACCTTCTAAGGATGTAATCAAACAAAAACATTTTTCAATGACCTCATGATCAACCTTTGACATTAATGACAAGCCTCAACAATAAAAATAATGTTCAACATCTTTACTATTAGTGTTTTTAGGAATAAGTTTCATAACTATCTAGTTGACTCGAGATCCTCAGAAAATATCACACCTAATGAAATCTATCAAAAATAAGGGTTACCACCTATTAAGTTAGATAATATAATGTTTTAGTTTGATAAGTATGAGGTTAAGATGGTAGGCAAGCTCTTAAATGTGCATATGTTAACTAGAATATGAACCCATGGTATAAAAATTTATGGACATTCAAGTAGTGGACATCCCAATATCCTAAAATATTTTATTGATTAGATAATGGTCTAAGAACTTGAATGGGTACATAGTTACCAAATTTTCACATATGTGGCTACCTTGGATAGGTGTATCCAATCAAATTTAGGCTAATATAGAGCCTTAGATGAAACATATGATCAAAAAATATAATAAATTCTATGAAATGGTGAACCTATTATCCTCTGACATAGGCATCTACACTCTATCCACAAAATATGATGAAAACCAAACTAACAAAGACCCTAAATTACTAGTTCTATGGTCCTTGTACTTTGATGGAGCATGTTCTAAGAAAGTTTTTGGGGTAGGAATTATTTTGATATACCCATTAGGGAAATGATAGTTGGTTGCTTATAGGCTATAGTTATCATGCACCAATAACCTGGTGGATTATGATGCACTTATCATAGGACT
>JARHVA010003104.1:845000-900000 GCA_037957365.1 Torreya grandis
ATCATGCTAACTTTTCATTGGGCTAAGTCATTGAGATCATACCTTATGGTATGATCTTGAGGCCCAAGGGATTTAAAATGACATAGTTATTTTCCAAAAAGGATTTGACTGTAGAGTTGATCCTTGACATTTATTAAATGTATGTAAGGATCTAGGGGCCCTAAAAAATCTTTAAAACCTACAAGAAAATAATAAAATTGACTAATTAAATATTTTTTACAAAGCCAAGTTTTGTCAAGCAAACTTTATGTGAGAATCAGTCAATTAATAAAGGAGTTTGAATCAGTCATTCACATAAAACAAATATTTAATCCCAAAACATTCATTTTATAAACTTTATATCAAATGTAATAAAATGACTTTTAAAAAATGGCAATAAGATTTATTCACACATAGGTAAAGAACAACATGATTATTTAAGATTTAGCTAAGTTTCAAATGAACCATTGCAGACATTAAGCTAATTTACTATAATAAGCATAATCATGACTTATATTACCACAAAGAAGCCATAAAAGGGTATCAAATTCAAGATAAACTCATAAAAATCCTAGATTCAACATTCAATTGGGTGCATACTAAAGCATTTTATCATGAAATAAGAATTCATAGGATTGAACCATACCTACAAGTTAGACTTTAATATTCCTAGATGAAGTCTTGGACTAAATTGAAGGAAATTCAAAGACATTATAAATAAACATGCTTAGTCACTTATAACTAATCATCTATCTAACTACCAATCAGGGAAGGGCTCAGTTAGATAAATTATTACAACCCCATAGGAAAGTATCAGATAATAAAAGGGGTCCCTATTTTTAGTTTAAAAATGGGGTACATTGGTTAAGGCAAAAACAAATGATATATCATGTAGGTAGATACTCCTAAATATATATAAAATCTGGAATCGATGGTCCTTACATCCAAACAACAAGTGTTAGCTAAAAAATGATGACTTGAGACAAAATCAAAAAATAAAAATAATAAATTGTGCATCAACACATAGCATACATAAATTTAATCCCACAAAAAACGTTTTGTGTGTGTGATCAAGTGATTAATTCATTCTATTTACATGTGCACACACAATAATTTAGCTTTTTATAAATGACCAAAACTTATGAAAAGGGAAATTTTAGTTATTTGGAATGGGGGAATAGTGTGGGCATGGCTATGCTTCCATCCAAGCATCTATAGTCCTGACATAGATAATTTTGGTCTCTTGTAAAGGCCTTGCTCCACTACCAACTAGACCACAAAGTTTGTGGTGCAGGTTCCCAAAATCACCCTTTTTAAGGAACATCTTTATATTTTTCATTCTAGCTTAATTGTTTTGAAAGGAGACTTTACTTTTCATATCCATGGAGGTTTGGGGACCAATACATGGGTTTATAGAAAATCAGAAAGTTCATGATTAGTTAAGACAAACCTGAAAAAGACAATGATGAATTTTCTTTAGATGTTTCAATTAAGTGTATAGATGGATTTAAACAAGATAAAAAACTTTTCTAAATCCACACATTCTATTTTAAATAATTAGCCTTTACAAATCTGAAAAGTCACAAGAGAATCATAACAATTTATACAAGTGTTCAAGAAAGGTTTTCATTCATATTCATGTGTGCCATTGATGCTACCTATGCAACATGCCTTTCATTTCATTTATTTGATTAATGGGGGAACCTCAATGCAAATATATAAGGACCAGACAAAATAAATCAATAAATGGAAACTAAATTAACATCAAGGGATGGGAAGGGAAAATTGAAAAGAAAAAAAACAAGGAAAAGAGAAATTATTCTTAGAGACTTTCAAGCAAATGCATGCTTGAAACTAGTTATACACCTATTTTATGCATGATTTTAATAAAGGCAAAGGACAATGTTACTTTATTCTATGTTGTTCTATACTATAGAATGCATCATCCCATAATGATTTTTCAATGTTCAATTCATGTAATTTCAACAAAATCAAACCATAACATTCAACATTATGCTTACATCTAAATTTCATAAATCATGAGGGATAAGTGAAGATAAATAACTCTTCCCAGACTTGGAAATGAGATGAGGAATAAGGATGAACATCCATACATACCAAAATTTTTTGTGTATCTAATATGGTAAAGGCATTTTATTTGTTTTAACCAATAGATTAATCAATTATGAGCTACTCTTAGACTAAAATGGATGTTTTGGTAACATCCTCTTGGTTTTCTTCATTGTCAAGAAAATATGGGGTGGTTCTTCCCATGTTAAATACCTCTTGGTTTTATCATCTATGGCTAAAGTGTGTGGAGATTTGGGTCAAATACAATCATTTTCATCTTGAATTTCCCTTGGAATGACTTCTTCAATTAGGCCATGATTATTACATCTCGATTCCTCATTAAAAAAACTTGCTAGATTATCCGTGGATATCTATAATTAACAAATTCAGATTTGGTTACATTTCTAAGTAATCTTGAGATTTATGCTATTTTTGGATAATAGAATGTTTCTTAGTTAGATGATAATACATGATTTATTATTATAAATTAGTTGAAGTATGCATTTATATTTTTAATCATATTAATGTATTAATTTAGCTATATATGTTTCTTATGGTTATCATGTGAAAAGATATAATTACATGTGTGTTATGAGGTAGATGTAGAATAATTATTCCCTCTGTCATATCAGAGGGAGAACATCAACGAAGAAGATGATGTATATGGAGACACCATTGGTTGATAGATAGCTAGTAAAACCCTACACACATCATAATAATTACTCATGGTAGTAAATGCATTTAAAAATGATTGTTTTATCATTTGTTAAAATTGTTGTTTTCTATGATTGCTTGATTAGGTAAATTTTAGGAATAAATTCCCTTGTGCATTTAGCCTTATTTGTCATTAATACATGTAAAGGTAAATTTAATAAAGTTAAAATTTAATATGGGTTAATATTTATGATTTTACCATTTAAATTGCTAAGGTGTAATTAATTGTTAAATTGGTTTAATATGAAATTGGAATTTAATAATAAAATATAAAAAGGAAATTGTTTTATTTTTTTTTTAAATAAAAAAATATTGAAATTAGAAAAGAAAGAGAAATAAATTAAAAATCTAGAAAAAACCAAAAAACAAATTAACTGTCTTAAAATTAGGAAAAATAAAAAGATTAAAAAAAAAAGAAAGCTGCAAAAAATATAGAAAAGATATTAGCATCTATTTTTTATTTAAGAGAGAATTTGGGATAGTTTTATGTATTGGATAAGAATGAGAAGTGAAGAAACAATGCAAAGAAGATAAGGTAGCACAGAACTACCAAGTAGGTGATTCCTTATGAATTTGTATGTTTATCTATAATATAGAGTCTGGCTATGTGAAATTATGGATTAGAGAAATCTATTTATAGACTCATAAGAAAAGATAATGAGTTATATTTATGAATATTAGAATATACAAAATGTCTAGAATTCAATAAAGATATCACATATAGAGATTATATTCAAAAGTACATAGTGATTGTTATTATCACTTGGATTTGCACCCTTTGAAGAGATGTCTTAGATCTCCTCATCAAAGTGGCACAATTAAAACACCTCTAAGCTATGGGTAGTCTAAGAATGAGGTTAATCTCTAAATAGGTATAGATCCCTTGATGTACCACTTGTATAAAACTACTATACCTATGATTATGAGGGAAAAGGGAGTGAGAAAATTGAGAGAAAACTATCCTAAAGGAGGTGATGCACGCAACTAATTGATGACTATTAAATAGCTACATGTTACACATGAGAATAAGGAACTAACCAAACATACACCTATCTAATATGTATCTTATCACATCACGATTTTCATTATGAGGTTATGGATGAATGTTTAGGCTAGGAGGACTAGACAAGAGGTCTTGAATGAAGCTATTGAATATGATAACTCAATCAACCTTTACACTTCCTATAACACTTCACATGAACTACAAGAAGAAGCTTTCCAACTATAAATAGGTGAGATAATGAGAAACCATGCTAAGGAAACAAGAGTCATCACTAATCAAGATCAATCATCTAAGTAAAACACACTTAGAACACTCATATAAAAGGTAAAAATCAGTAGTCTTGATTGATCCATGGTATGCAAATGAGCAATTATTCACCATACTCAGGTGGAGCATAGTTCTTATGGAACTTGAGAGAGAGAGAGAGAGGAGAAGAGAGAATTCCAAAGGTCACAAGGAATATAAAGCTAAGAAAATGAGTTACTTGTGCATGATAAAATGGTGTGAAATTGACATTGCAAAGTTATAAGAAACAAGTGTCTTTCAAAGTCATGAAACTCATGAAAAGTGGTGTGGAATTCCCTTTGCTAGCTCATATAATTGCCTTCATGATTTATCCCTATTTGAACATCCAAAAACTAACTAGGGATAGGTATAATGATTATAATGAGAGGGAATTTTTAAAACATGCTTCTCTATGCATTGGGTGCAATCCTAATCAACTGAAATCTTCCCAAAAGGAGCTATCACCATTTGTAGTCAAAGTAATGCTTCTTTCACACACCTTACACACTTGGATTCAAAAATGACTTATGTTTCCCATTAAAAATTTTACAATGAAGTTAATGACATTTTTAAAAAACATCCATGTCCTTAGAGGCATTATGCACACCTTAAAATAAATTTACTTGAAGCTTTTCACCCTTCTCACTTTCCATTTCATTACACCAATTTTAATTGAATGAGATGGATTAGTTGTTAAGAAAACTTATGAGTTTTTATAAGGCATTAAATGGACATTTGGAGTTATCTTAATTCTCTATCTCACTCCCAAAGTTGATATCATCTCTTTAAACCTCCTAGAACCTATAGAATGCACAAAAAATTCAAGAAAAGTAGTTTTATACCCTATCCATATATATTTTATACAACTCATCCTAGTGTTAGGGAGACTTATTGATTCCTATATAGCATAAAATAATTTATTTGGGCAAACTATGCCATTTTGGTCCATTATCTCTTTCCTTTCCTCAAACTAGTCACTAGCAATGGTTTTGGTGAGTTTAGGTTTGTTTTACCTCTTAAGGTTTGTTCATAAATATTTGAATTTAAATATGAAAAAAAATATAAATATATAATATTTTAAGACCCTTATTAACCCATATAAACTTCATTTACATCCTTTCAAAGCCTCATGAAAGATGTGAGCATTTGAAATCACCTTATGGAACTTATTTTCACATTTTGCACAAGTTTGATGTAGCTCTGGGCCAAAATTATATTTCCTAGTGTTTTATATAAATAAAAAAAGATTTATCATATTTTTTATTACCTCATAAACTTTTTTTATTCCATTATAATCCACTCCTAGATATGTAGGTGACATTGGTCTCACATTTGGTCTTCAGCCCTAAACATGCCTAATAGGCCTAACTATAACCCTTGTAGGTTTGGACTACTATGATTTGTTTAATCCATTTATGTATGTTATTTAATGTCTTATTGTATTTAATTCATCTTCCCAATTCACTCTAAAACCCTCCAATCACTCATTCTCATATCTTCTTCTCATTTACCAACTAGGCCTAGTTAGAGCTTGTTTGGTTGAGCTATGTGCAAGAGATTTTTGGTATTTCAAGAAGATTGTCATTGTATGAGTGTTTCCTATAACCCATTAAAAATAGATAAACCTCAAAATATTTTATTTTATATCCACCTACCCTCCTATCAAGTTTCTTACGCATTTTGTCTTCATTTTCTTGACTTGTCAAAGTTTGAATTTTTATGATTGACTGACCTCTGAGATAAAATAATGATGTATATCCCTCATTTACAAGGAAAAAATAATGTTTTATAAGTTTTATTATGTCATAACTACCATATAAACTAAATTTATAAGCTTTAATCATCTATATAGGCACTTAACCATCTCAATCTCTCCAAAAAACCTCTAAAATAGGACTATTTTTTGCATTCTCTCACTTTCACCTAAGAATGTCTTCTCAAGGTTAAAAATAATGTGCTTAGGTTCCATAAAAAATTTATCCATATAAATTTCATGATAAATAAGTTTTACATTGACTAAACCATACCTTCTCCACTTCTATCTCTTCCTTCAAGCTACAAGCAACATGGAGCTTTCCAAGTGTGATTGTACGGACTGTCTCACTATGAAGTCTAAGCCTGAGATGAAAATTTAAAATTTGATGTCGTATTAAAGTGTGTGAAAACTATAAAAAAATTAATTATATATTTAAAAACTATTATCAATCCTCCTTGAAACCTTCTTAGCACTTGCATACTTCAACCTTCATCAAGACTAAACACTTAGCTATAGGTTCTCATAGGACCCTAAGATATTTGTGTGTAAGATTATTTTAAACTATAAAGAGATTATAGAGACTGATATGATAATTACTTATGAGTTATAATATTTCCCATCACTTCAACCCTCCATGTACTCTTTCTCGTTCCTTTACTAGTCAAGACTGTATACACCTTTCCTAACTATGTTTCTTGTATTTGAGGGGGCACATGTAGGTAGAGTTGTATGATTTAGACCTTATTTACATGAATAATATATTACTTGAATTTATCCATTAAATAATATATATACACTCATTCATTATATTCTTGTATTGAGGTCTATCATTAAGGTTATCTAGTTCAATCCTCATGATAACCCTAAAACCAACATGTAGGTTACATTTGTGCTATTGTGAGACAAAACACAGTATACCATCCTATTTATTTGAAAATTATACTCCTTGAAATTTATTTTAAATTTTTAAGGTCATTTAATCATGATTATATATCTCACCTGCAACCTTGGTTGTAAGGGCCTTCCTTAAAGCTCAAAACCCTATAGATGATAGTGAAGAAATTTAGTATTCCAATAGCAACTTTGAGGCCCACAATAACCATCCTCCACTAATCCTCTTGAATTAATTTTTTATAGATATATTTTCTTATGATAGGTCCAAAATATATATTCATTAATATTCCTCAAACCATTTAGTACCCATATTAAAAAATATCAACAAAACATCAAAGAACTCTATTTTACACTCTTAGGGATTTGATCCCAGAACTCAGCCATCTGACCCTATAAGGTGATCCACACTTGAATTTGATAATTTAAAAATAAAAATAGGTAATTTTTATTAAAATAAACATATCATTACTTTAATAAATTTTTATCATGCTGCAACACTCTCTTGTGACTTCTACTAGGGCCACCTGTAGATGGTTATTTTCATACAGAGGCAGTGAGGATGAGAATTGTAGTCAGTATGAAGGGTTTACATGCTTGTGACAAAATATAATATTTTAAATGTTTAAAAGTGTACCATTATCACCCTAAAATATTTAAACACTTATCAAAAATCCCATTCTACCATGAAGTCATCTCATGATGTTCCTATAGAGGCACTTGAGTTATATGCAGGCAGTAATCGTGAAATGTTCCATATACTCAAGAAATTTTCCTTCCATGTCAACTTATATATTATAATTATGTTGGAATTTAAAATTATGATGATTCAAATCCTCATTAAATATTTTATACCTCATTTTAAATGCTACACTCTTAATTCATGGCACCTAATTGACTGTGTATGAGAGTCATATGGAAGACTGATTGTATGGTGTTCTATGATTGTACTCTCATAGAGATTTTTTGGAGAAATATATTTAAATTTAAATTGTACAAATTAAAATTTTTCAAACATTATAATAAACCTATCAAAACTCAATCAAGTCACCATCAAATCATGAAGCTCTTGAAAATGGTGGAAACCTGCCTGTTGCATAGAAAAGTGCTTCTTCTTGTAAATTAAGATGATTCACATATAAAAACACATAAAAATAATAAAAATATAATGTATAACATTATTTAATGGTTTTAATTTTCTATATATTCATTTAAAATAGCTGTATTGTATGTAAACATTCAAACCAAAGCAAAACCTCTAGGGTGCATAAAATAGTGAGCAAACAAACATAGTCAACTTGTTAGAGATGGTTAATAAAGAAAATTTGAATAATATTTAAAATATTTTTATGTAAATGGATCTATCTAAGCTTAATTTTACCTCCCAAATGTGTTTTACCTAAAACCTCTTCAACTATCTATACCAAGCACAAACCTATTGACTAGTTCTGTGTGTTTAGAAGAGAAAAGGAGCAGAATGGTTTTAGCTTGAAAATGGAACTTATAAATTACTTGAATTATAGAAATTAATATGAGTAATATTATGATACATTTCATGACCTCTCATATTTCACCTTTCCCCATAGGCCATACAAGTGCGAAACTCCCTCTTTTCAATTAGTTTCTTGATTTTCAGTTAGATAACCTACAAGATTCAGATGGGAATGACATTATTGATAGGGAATCTAACTTATTGGACATTTAAAAGGAACTCAAGACACTTGGAAACCATAAAAAACTATGTAACTTATATTTATGACCCTTAAATAGCTTCTAAATGACTCAAAATGACATATTGACTAAATAGACCAAGGCTAATATGTCATTAAATGACATCAAATAACTTATAACACACCCCATGACAAAATATTAGACCCCATAAAAACCTTTATAGATCAATTTTTTACCTATATGGGTTCCAATTTGACCATTAGTGACTCATATGGGTATCATGCCTACTATGCTAGAGATCAGTAGCCTTATCAGTCCATTGGGCTTAGGGATTCATCTAAATTCTAAAACACAACAATATTAATTTGACCATTAGAAACAAGATTGATCAAAACAAGACTATTAATTAACTCAACCACACAAAATAAAGGACAAACATAAATCAAAGCAAACACATTAAAAATATGCACATGTGCTCAAAGCACTTAGGGAAATCAGAAAACAAATAACTATGCACAAATAGAAACTAAGTATACCTCCTTTCTAGGATAAAAAGGAAAGTTTCTTGAATCACATTCTTCATGAGATGAATCATAATGCCAAGCATATTGCTCCTTGGATTAGATGATTTGTAGATCATACCTATCCCTTGGAACTTCACTTGATCTTTTCTCAAGTAGATCATCTTTAAATAAGTATCCAATGTAAACATATTCATCTTGGCCTTGTACACATACCTCATATTTCTACCCATTCCTCATATCATGATCAAATTATATCTTCTTGGTAGGCATGGCTTCAAGAAGAGTGGTTTCTTGTTCCTTAGAAGATTGAGGCCAATAGAAGCTTATTTCATCCTTCAAGAGCTGATTTTTTTCTCCCAAATGGTTGAGAGGATGATATCCAATTTTCATTATTTAAAACACATCATCATGGAGTGTATATGTCTCTTGAAAGGGAAAATTTGAGAAATTGCTTTTTCTTTACATACTTACATGAGTGTCAAGGCCGTCTTCTCCATTCTTAATTAAATCATAGCCTCCTAAAAGAAGAGTATATCTTAATCTAATTAATATAAATAAGTCATCCAAAGGATTATTAGATACTTTTTATTTCCCATATATGATGTCTTGTATAGTGATGGAAGAACCAATTATGATTTCCTCTTCTTTGGCAAAAGAAAACATTCTTCCATAACAACCTAATCAAAAGTTTCAACAAAAGAGACCACATTTTATTCTAAATTTAGGACCCCTTGAGGTCCCTCAAGTTGTATCTCAGATATCATAACCTTAATTTTATTCTCAAGGGATGCAAGATCTTCTATCTCCTTCTCCTTCTTGGTGATGCCAAGACTAGGCATCTTGAAATTAGGTGACTTAGTCCAATAAGGATGCCAAGGAGCTATATTTTATTCAAGAAAGAGTTATAATATTTTATCGACCAATTTATCATATTTATTTTCCTATACAATAGGTACATTAATGAAAAGAGTGATAGCATGAGGAAAAGATGAATTGTTTGGTGGAGGTGGAACATAGAACTCAAAATCAGATTGAGAGAGAAATGTAGGGGATTCTTTTGGAAGCTCTTGAGGAAGAGGAGGAAAACCTTGGGATAAAATATCTTGATTTTATTCCTTAAATTTTAAAATAACTTAATTTACATATGATTTATCTTGATAACTATTTTTAGGAAGGTTATATGAGGTGTGTTTAAGCATATGATTTTCTTTGGGCGATAAACCTTCCATCACACCATGACTTAGCAATTTCATCCTTGACACTAACTCTTCAATTTTCTTGGATAAGTCATATTGGAAAATTATTTCTTAAATTTCATATGAATATTCATGAGGATGAGGATTACAAGAGGGATAATATGGAAAACAAGAGGTCTCTTCAGGAAGGGTGGGAGGGACTTGCATATAATCAAACTCTTTCTCAACATCACACTCTTTGTCTAGGATTTTATCCTATTTCTTTCCCCGTCATTCCAATATATTATTCCATCTTATGATGTTAGTATTAGGAGTATATTATTTAGGTGGTGATTTAATTTTAGGAGTGAATGAAGTGTTCAAGAAACTTGGAATCTCCTTAGGCTTGGATTCTCTACCTTGTCTCCAACTTGGGATTTCATATCTAAAAGTCACTTATTAAGGTGGGGATGAAATTGGAGAGGGAAATGAGGTCTTAAATTCCACTTTATTTATTTATTTTATGGAATAATACATATTATTATTTTATAACTTAATCTACCTATCAAGATTTGCTTCAAAAATAAGGTTTGTCTTTCCAATTCTCTCTTCTAGTTGATTGGGAAAAGGATGAGTTTGATAACTTTATTGAGTCATGATTAGGAATCATATAAGACTAATATAAATATTGAGAAGGTGGATATGAGGGATGATATACTTGGTGAGGCTACTCCTCATGAATACTTATCCTATCTTCTAAAAATGCAATCAAGCCACCCACATCTAGCATCTCACTTGTAAGCCTTTCCCAATTCGCTCTCTCAATAGGTGCCCACTCTTTTTTAACTAGATATAATGCATCTCTCACCTGATGAATGAAATGAATAGGAATATCTTAACCATGTCTCTTAGTCTACTAAGATCAAACATGTACTTCTCATATCCTAAGAGAGTTTTCTTGAAAGTGGAAATAGACTAATTAGAGAAGTGACTAGGTTAACTAGGAGGATAAAGATATTGATAGTGACTAGGTTATAGGAGTGATATAACTCATGATAAGGCTGATAAGGATAATTTTTGAGTTGATAAGGATCATAAAAAGGCTATTAAGGATCACATAAAGGCTGATAGGGAATTCCATAACCTTGATAAACCTCACCAACTTTTATAAAACAATACTCCACACCAAAATTAGCCATGAAACTTCATTGGGAAGAAAGAACACAAAGAAAAATATTACCAAAAATATTCAAAGGAAAACTTAGGATAATTTAAATTTTGATATAACTTTAGATTCACTATTGGTGCTTAGATAGATGCCTCCAAAAGCTAATGTGTTAGAAGATAATACCAAAAATATTTCAATTTTTTGGACAATAAGTCCTACTGGGCATGCCAAAAACTATTTTCACTTGAATTTTCACCCTTTGAGGAGATGTCTTAGCTCTCCGCATCTAAGTGTAACAATTGAAACACCTCTAAGCTATGGGTAGTCTGTAAATGAAGTGAATCTCTAGATAGGGCTAGCTCCCTTGATGTACCACTTGTAGAACACTACTATACCTATGCTTGTGAGGAAAAAGGGAGAGAGAAAATTGAAATAAATCTATCTTAAATGAGGTGATACATAAAATTATTTTATGACTACCAACCAACTACATATTACATATTAGAACAAGGGACTAACCAAACATACACTTCTCCAATCTGTATCTTATCACATCAATAATTCATTATGAGTTTATGGATGAATGATTAAGCTAGGAGGACTAGACAAGAGTCCTTGAATGGAACTATTGAATAGGATAACTCACTCAACCTTTACACTATCCAAAACACTTCACATGACCTATGAGAAGAAGCTTTCCTACTACAAATAGGTGAGATAATGAGACAACATGCTAAGGAAACAAGAGTCAACACTAAGAAAGATAAATCATCCAAGTGAAACAAAATATGAATATTCATGGAATAGGTAAAAATCAGAAGTATTTATCTATACATGGTATGAAAATGAGCAGGGCTTTGCAATACTTAGGTGGAGCATAGTTTACAAAGGCTAAAATGGCTAGTTATTATATAACATCAGAGAGAGAGAGGAGAAGAGAGAAGTATAAAGTCATAAGGACACTTTTTAATATGATAAAAAATTAGATACTTGTTCATGAGAAAAGGGTGTGAAATTTACCATGCAAAGTCATAAGAGACAAGTGTCTTTCCAAGTCATGAAACTCATAAAAAGTGGCATGGAATTCCCTTTGCTAGCTCAAAAAACTACCTTCATGATTTATCCCTATTTGAACATACAAAAATTTAATAGGGATATGTATGATGATTGGATTAAGAGGAAATAATTTTAGACATGCCTCTCCATGCATTAGTTGTAGTCCTAATCATCTAGAATCTTCCCAAAATGAGCTATCACCATCTGCATTCAAATTAATTCTTCTTCCACACACCTTGCACATTTGGATTCGAAAATGGATCTATTTTCCCATTAAAATCCATATAAAAAATTTAAGTACATGTTTTAAGACCATATATGGCCTTATAGGCATTAGGAACACCTTAAAAGTAACTTACTTTAAGATTTTCACCCTTCTCACTACCATGTTCACAATGCTAGTTTTGACTATTTGAGATAAATTAGCTAGTAGGAAAAATTAATAGTTTTTCAAAGGCATCAAATGGACATGGGTATTTATCTTATATCTCTATCTCACTCCCAAATTTTATCTCGTCTCTTAAAACCTCCTAGAAATTGCACAATAACCAAAATAGTCAATAAAATTAGTTTTATACTTTGTCCATATAGACTTTTTACAGATCATCCTAGTTTTGTGGAGAATAAATAATTATTATACAACATATAATCCTTTTTCTAGGCAAACTATGCCATTTTGGTGCATTATCTCTTTCATTTCCTCAAATCGGTCGCTAGCAAGGGTTTTGTTGAGTCTAGGCATGTTTTATCCTCTTAATCTTCATTCATAAATATTTTACATTGAATATGAAAATAAATCTCTTTATATAATATTTTTTTACCCTTTTTAACCCATCCAAACTTCCTTGACCTCCATGCAAATCCTAATGAAAGATGTGATCATTTGAAATCACCTTATCAAGTTTGTTTTCACATTTTCCACAAGTTTGATGTAGCTCTGGGCCAAAATTATCTTATAAGGTTTTATATATATAAAATAAACCTTATAACCTCTATTATTACCTTATAAATATGTTTTATTCCATTAAAATTCACTCCTAGAACTGGAAGTGACATTGGTCTCACATTTCGTCTTTAGGCCTAAACATGCCTAATAGGTCTAACTATAACCCTTGTAGGTTTGGAATACTATGATTAGTTTCATCCATTTATTTAAGTTATATAATTTTTTATTGGATTTAATTAATCTTCTAAATTCTCCCTAAAATCTTCCAAACACTCCTCATCTCTTCTCATTTACCAACTAGGCCTAGTTGGAGCTTGTTGGGTCAAGTTGTATGCAAGAGAGTTTTAATCATTTAAAGAATATTGGTATTATATGAGTATTTAATATCACAAATTAACCTTCCATAAACCTCTCATGATGTTATTTTATATTCTCCCTAGACTCATATCTATTTTCTTACCCATTTTGGCTTCATTTGCTTGACTTGTCAAAGTTCTGATTTTCATGACCGGCTGACCTCTAAGATAAAAAAGTGAGGTATATCCCTCCTTTCCAAGTAAAAATGAATGTCTGAGAAGTTTTAATACATCATAATTAATCTCTTTATCAAATTTATAAGTTAGACTCATCCATTTATGCACTTAACCATCTCAATCTCTCCAAAAAAACCTCTAAAACAAGATTATTTTTTGCATGCTCTCACTTTCACCTAAGAATGACTTCTCAAGGTTAAAACCAATGTGATTAGGTTCCCTAAAATTTTTATCCATATTAATTTCATTCTCAAAAAAATTTAAATTAACTAAACCATACCTTATCCACTTCTATCTCTTCCTTCAAGCTACAAATAATATGGAGCTCTCTGAGTGTGGTTGTATGAATTGTCTCACTACGAAGTCTAAGCCTGAGGTGCCAATTCAACATTTTATGTTGCCTTATAGTGTGTGGAAACTATAAAACATTTCATGATACATTTAAAAACTATTATAAATTCTCCTTGAAACCTTCTTATCACTTGCATCCTTCAACCTTCATCAAGACTAAGCACTCAGTTGTAGGTGCTCATAAGACTCTAAGAAGTCTATGTGTAAGCTTATTTTACACTATAAAGAACTTATAGAGACTGATATAATAATTATGGAGGATTTATAATATTTACCTTCACTTCAACCCTCCATGTTCTCTTTCCCATTCCTTTAATAGTCAATATTTTATGCACCTTTCCTAACTATGTTTCGTGTATTAGAGGGGCACTTATAGGTAGAGTTATATGATTTAGACCTTGTTTGCATGTCTAATGTCTTCCTTGAAGTTATCCATACCATAATATATATAAAATTATTAATTATATTCTTTTATTTAGTTACATCATCAAGGTTACCTAGCTTAATCCTCATGATAACCTTACAGCCAACTTGTAGGTTACATTTGTGATGAAAAGGGAACTTGTAGGTGCTAATGAAAGACAAAACATAGTATAAAATCCTCTTTAGGTGACCCTTATACTTATTAGAATTAATTTTAAATTTTTAAGGTTATTTAATCATGATCATATATCTCACTTGCAACCTTGGGTGTAAGGGCCTTCCTTAAAGCTCAAAAGCTTATAGATGAGAGTGAAGAAATTCGATATTCCAATAGCAACATTGAGGCCCACAATAACCATCCTCCACTAATATTCTTGACTTAATTTTTTGTAGGTATATTTTCATATGATATTTACAAAATATTTATTCATCAATATTCCTCAAACCCTTGATTACTCCTATTACAAAATATCAACAAAACATCAAGGAACTCTATTTTGCACTCTTAGGGATTTAATCCCAGAACTCAGTCATCTGACCCTAGAAGGTGATCCACACTTTAATTTTCCAATTTAACACTCAAAATAGGTATGTTATAATCAAAAATATATATTATTACTAAGATAAATTTGTATCATGATTCACTTTCTTGTGATACCTAAATCCTCTATTAGGGCCACCTTTAGGTGGTTATTTTCATACATAGGCAGTGAGGATGAGAATTGTAGCCAATAAATAGGGTTTACATGCTTATGGAAAAATATAATATTTTTAAAGCTTTAAAATTATACCCTTATCACTCTAAAATACTGAACCACTTATCAAAATTCCCTTTCTTCCATGAAGTTATCTCATGAGTCTCCTGTAGATGCACTAGAGTTATATGCAGGTAATGATCATCAAATGTTCCATATACTCAAGAAATATACCTTCCATGTCAAATAATATATTATCATGATGTTTTAATGGAAAATTATGATTTTTTAAATCCTCATTCAATATTTCAAACCCCATTTTCAATGTTACACTCTTCTTTCATAGCTAACTATGTATGAGAGTCATAGGTCAAACTGATTGTATGGTGTTTTATCACTACACTCTCATGAAGATTTATTGGAGAAATATATTTAAAGGTAAAGGGGACCAATAATAAATCATAAAAATAATTATTAACCTATAAAAACTTAGTGAAGTCACCATCAAAGCATGAAGCTTTTGAAAATGGTGAAAACCTGCCTGTTGCATAAAAAAGTGCTTCCTCTTACAACTTAAGATGATTTGCATATCGAAACATTTTTAAAGAATAAAAATAAATAATGTATAACATGATATAATGGTTTAAATATCCTTTGGAGTTAATTACAATAGTTTGACTGTATATAAAAATCAAAATTAAAGTAAAATCTATAAGGTGTATGAAATAGTAAGCAGAAAAACATAGTCAGCTTGTTAGACATGGTTCATAAAGCATATTTGACCAATATTCAAAATAATATTATTAAAATGGATATATATGAGTTTAATTTCACTAAAAAAAGTATTTTTAACTAAAACCTCTTCAACTATCTGTACCAAGCACAAACCTGTTGATTGGTTTTGGGTGTCTAGAAGGGCAAAGATGGAGCAAAATGGTTTTAGCTTGAAAATGGAACTTTAAGAGTATTTAAAGAATTTAAACGAGTCTAATTAAGATTAATATACATTCCATGACCTTATCCCATATTTCACCTTTTTTCATAGGTCATACAAGTTCCAAACTCCCTCTTTTCAATTAGTTTCTTGATTATTAATCAGATAACCTACAAGATTTCAATGGGACTGACATTATTGATACAAAATCTGACTTATTGGAAATTTGAAAATAACTTAGGACACTTGGATGCCTTGAAAACTATGCCACTTGCATTTATGACCCCTAAATGGCTTCTAAATGACTCAAAATGACATATTGACTAATTAGACCAAGACCAAGGCTAATATGGCATTAAATGACATCAAATAACTTATAATACACCCCATGAAAAAATATTAGACCCAATATAAACATATATAGATAATATTTTTCCTATAGGGGTCCCAATTTGACTTACATGGTCAAATTTGGTCAACAAATACTATGCGGTGATAGGTATACTATATAGTACAAAAAGTGAAGGTAAGCCATTGGATCGACGAATAGAATTTTCAATTTATAGTAATCCTATTTATCATGTACTCCTTAAAGATAAAAATATTAAGATAGTTTGTCATTAGTTTAGCACCACTATATTTAGAGAATGGACTAATTTTAGATCTATATTTATATATTATAAGTCTGATTACATAACTATGACAAATTGTTAAAACAAACACAAGTCCCATACAAATCTAAATTCATGGATGGGTAGTTGAGCCATAATAAACACAAAAATGCATAACGATGATGAGATGATATAGTTAACATGGTACATGTGGGTTGTAGAGTAGATCTAGCATAGAGGTTACATGAGTTCAATAATAGTTGTTATGCACATGCATGACTACTCGAACTCTAAACCCATCTAATAATTACTACCTCTGAGGCATGTTAAAGTTGATCTATCTAAGAGCATCTCATATGAGATATGATGATGGTGTAGGATTTGATAGACAATGAATAAAAGAGTGTAGGAGTGGGTGATGGGAGCTAAAAATACTTACCAAAGGATGCTTCTCAAAAATAACAAAAAGAAACTATTACCATAACTTTGGTATTGCCCTCTTTTATCTTCTAGCTAGTTGAATATTTAGTTTTAAATAGTTATAATTACACTTACTCATAATATTAGTGCCCAATTTATTACCCAGAATAACACAACATATGGTGAAGGAGTAAACCATAACTTTATACTAATATTTGTTACATATTTTTTTACAACCTGAAGGGTGTTTTGGAAAAAGAGCACTTGGGCACCACCTTATCAATCCTAGTAACTCTTAAATAAGGTGTTGAAGTCACTATATGACTAGATTGAATATTGGCTTTATTATTGAACATAATTTTATTTTATAATAGAAATCTCATTTAATATATTTACTTTAAATAAAATTATAATATTTCTAAGCTCTATAATAAGCTAATTTTTAGAGGAATGATTATTCAATAATTCTATAAAATTGGTAGCTATAAGTTTATAAATCCCAATATTAAAATATATTAAAATTATAAGCTTTATAATTTTCATACATCAAGAAATTTAAAGACCAATAGTTTAATTTTATTCTAGTAAATTTATGTGAAAAAAAAATTGGGCATTTAAGGTAGATCATACCATGGTATGTGGAAAATAAATCAATTGTTTATTTTGAGCAAGGTGTCGCCCTATTCTCTTATTTGACATAATGACTATCAAAAAATTAAAGCCACTTTATAATTTTTTTAAATATCTTAACAATGTTGGTTGAAAGTAGAAAATAAGTATAAAATAGTATTTAAGTTGATGTAAATTTAGTGAGTAACTAATGAATACTTGCTTTTGGTCAAGTCGCCATATCTAAAATAGACTAAAGTAGTCAGTTGAGAAATTGCTAAATTTAAATGACTTTACATATGAGATTTGAGAAATTAATGGGTTGGTTAAAAAATAATAAGAGTAAGTATATAGTTATGAAAAAAATGAGTTATTACAATTGCTAAACTAAGAGCATATGGATATATGTTGAATTGGCTAACCCATAACACTTAGTATCCTTGGGCATGAGATGGACTCTTAAGTGCCATAATAACATAATATGGTTTTAATATGAATTTTAGATAGGATATGATGTTGTCGTCGTAGTAATAATAATATAACAAATTCTCATTTAGAAGTGTTCAAACTTCAATTAAATAGGTGATGTTGGTATATTTCCTAAAACCATAGAAATTTATTTCTCTTATGGAGTCATTAATGGATGATTTATGCTTGTGTTAAATATTTCACATTGATTTATAAAACTTCTTGTTTTGGATAATAAGTACTCTAGGTGAATAAAGTAAACCAAGTAAGAATAAGTTAAACCATGAAAATTATCGATATCACTTATTATATGAAAACCATCATGTTGAATTTGACTTTATGTTACATATTTATGACAATTAGCTTAATTAGAAAATTGGGGTAGATTTCCTTATTTAATATTCATAAGAGAAATATTAAATAAAAATTAGAAGGATTGATTAATGATAGAAAATTATTTCTTGTAAAACCCCCAAATATAAATCAATTGTGAAATTGGATTACTTGTGTTTTAAGAAAATGAAGTACTGGTTTTTCTAGTCATTGTATGCAGTGAGTGTTTATATGTATCTATAACTAATTCATGAGTTGTCTACTATGCCTAGTAGTTATGATTAAATACTAATCATGGTTTATAAATTACATAGCAATGGAATACCTACATGTGGTGTACATTAGGGTGTATAAGTGATAGTATATAGGGATTATACCTATAATTCATTAGATGATTGGAATAAGTCATTAAATTACTTAAAAATCAAGAACTATAACCCTTGGAAGAGTATCCTAGAATAAAATGAGTCATTTAAATTCAAATTCATAATGGTTTTATGAATTATCTAACTCAATACTAATAATATGAATGAATGTTAGTCATATGTATTCATTATAGAATACTTGTGTGCATTATATACTGAGTGTGTTATTATGTATAAATGTTTAGCTATACATAGTGCATAATGGTGCATCATGATGCATGTTTACATGTTATGATACTTTGGTATTCTTGTACATAGTTTAATTTAATTTACACTCATGTGGTGTAATTCCTTATTGTTTGCTTGTTATTATCTATATAGATCGATGGAGTATTGAAATTCGTAAGTTTGGTTTATGTGTTATTATGCAGTTAGGAACCTATGATAGTATGTGATATCAGAGGGCATTAAAGTATAAAAATATGTTTTAGTTGAGTCTTACATACTATAAATTTTATACCTAACTCATATCTACATTTGATTGTTTACTATATACATACTAGTTATTGATGTGGATAGCATGTGTTGTTATAACTGGTAAGACGTGTGTATGTATACATGCAAACTTTGAGAGTTTATCTAATATCATGTTGGTATGTTATTATGTTCTATAGAAATGATTATTTCCTTTTTTATATATATTTACTTATGTAACACTTGTGTTTTTATGTATTTGGGACTACTTCATATGATTGATTATGGAACTGGTAGTTAAGTCTTAGAACACTGGACTATGGTAATATGGGTTACCATAGGGTGTAGATAATTAGAAACCAATTATATTATTAAATTGTATGTTTGGCCAGGTGGTATATTTTATGATAATTATTTATAGTATGGAATAGAATATAATGAAATATTCATGCATATGTTTGATATACTAAATGTATATTATTATTACTCCTATGTGTAACATGTCGTATGATGCATTTTCTAGTGGAATGTAAATTATTGAATCTTATGGTTGAATTATATTTGACCAATATACATTAATAATGTGGATTAAAGAGTAAGATGGACTTCATTAGATTATTGGCATTACAATTTTAGATGAATTCAGTTCGATCAAGTGGTGTGCATGAAATTGATAGATCTGTGGATCGCTTTTATATTACTATTTGTAAAACCTTGGGCCAAGGTATGCTTAGTGAGACATTATCATTTAATAAGTATGAATCACATGTTTGTGTGATATATTATAATATAATGGTTTTTAGATACACCTCATTGTTTATAATGATCTTGATATGCATTTATTTTCATTGATGTCAAGGTGATCTTAGTACATAATGTATTAATGACAAAGTGATAGGTTCTAAGTGGACCAAGTGGATTTGAGAGTGAATATCATGTGTGCAGGTATTTAAGGTGTTTGACCATGTTTTTAGGTGTCATATTATGTGTAAATATTGTTTGGGACACTTATGAAACTGAAATTAA
Source organism: Torreya grandis (assembly GCA_037957365.1). Lineage (NCBI taxonomy): Eukaryota > Viridiplantae > Streptophyta > Pinopsida > Cupressales > Taxaceae > Torreya > Torreya grandis. The sequence continues at coordinate 865,481 of JARHVA010003104.1, forward strand.
TTCATTAGATCAATGCTTTTAAGGTCTAGGTTATCCTTGTCAACTTGGTGGAACTTCCTATGTAAGCAGATTGATGATGTTAAAATTAACACGTGTGAATGTGTCAAAATAAAGTGGTCACATGAGTTTGTTCATATTATTTCATAGTTTCTATGGTGAAAACTGTAAGTCATGAAATTTTTTTATCAAAATATATGAATGTGAAAAGTTGGTCTCCTAGGCAGATTTCACTATTTTCCAAACTTAGCCAAATTTGCAAGTTTGTATTTACAAAGGAAAACTAGTCATTAGTATTTTGTTTATAATTTTTACTAATGGATGAATTTGATGGTGATGTAAAAATAAAAATGTTATATTAATTCAATATATATCCATGAAAATTGATTATGATGTTTGACTGGTTATACATTCACATTTATTGCATGTGAGAGTTGACTATTGTTGACTGTGTTTTTTCTAAATAAATGAAGGTGCAAAGACATGATTGTATAAGATAAAGTATTGATCAAATATTTTTGGTATAAAACTAAAAATTGAATTATATTACATATAGATCATCCATAAAGTGATTTTTAGTTTTGAATATCAGTACATGTAAATTTATTATAGGTCAAAGTTGACTTTTGTTGACTATAATTATTGTAGGTTTGAGTAAACTTCTTGTAGTGGTGTTTATGAGCCTTTTGAGGCTGAGCAAAGGTGTATAATGTATTAGATGATGTTGTTGAGGTATTTATATTTATATACATATGTTTATTGTATATGGAAATTTTATATTTAGGTATTTTGAGCCTCATTTGTGAAGACAATGTTTTTGGGCTAGCTAAGCCTAATAGGTCTTTAAGACCTAATGAAGGTTTTTGAGTATGAGCAAATGATTTGATGAATATTGATAATGGTAAGAGATATTATATGGTGCATTAAATGTATTTAGAAATAGTTAGTCATTGATAAGAGCTTTATGGACCATCATGGTTCATTTGTTGTTCATTGAGTAAACAAGGGTAATTAGAATAGGTCTCCATGAGACCTAATGAAGGCTTGAGGCCTATTGGTGTCTTCACAAGGTAAGCATGTGGTATAAGGATTTAAATACATAGATAACATATATAAGACCTATTTTATATGTTTATAAAAGTTATATTATATTTGATGAGGTCCATTTCATTGTAAAAAGGTATTAATGTAACCTTTGCCTAAGGGAGGGCTATTTGCTTAAGCCAAGTGAGGGGGTTAGTGCCATTTGAATCATAAACGACCTATTAAATGGATGTATATTGAATGTAACACACCATAGGGAATATTTATATTTTTTTCTAAGTGAGAGATATGACTTAAGGGTTAAGGATAGTGTTGTGGCTGACCAAGATTGATTGGATAAAGAATAATGCATATGTAGAAGGCAATTCTGGCCTCATTGTGTTTGCTAGTTAATGGAAAAGTGAAACAAATTATATATGATTTTTTATAAGGGTGAAATTACATGAAAAACATCATAAAATAATTTTGAATATGTGACAAGGGTTTAAAATTATTTTTTTCAGGTCATGATCTAATAATAAGATTTGTTTCAAGGTTATTAGACCTATTTTGATTTGGTGACCCAGTGCAAGAGTTTTGATAATTGAGGATTGAAGTGAATGGTATGAGAATTTGAATAAGTTTTTTAGGGAATTAAAATTATAATAATAACTTTTTGAACATGTAATAAATATTCTAAAGTGGTTTTGAAGGTAATCAGTAAGGTTTTTATTGATTCAAGGCATGATTAGGCCTAGTTTATCTAGAATCTAGATGACCTAGTGTGAAGAAGTGCATTTATTACATGTTAAAATAGTAATGCATAGGTATTTCATGACTTATATTTATGATTTTTTAATATTATATTTACATATAATAATATCATAGTGTGAATGAGGAATGACGTCAAGGTCATGAGCATGCGTTTGAGGGGTAAAGAAGAGAAATATTTGTTATATGCCTATGTAAGAGGCAAATTCATGTGTGTATGGAATACCATCACTTTTATAAGGTATAAAGGAAGGGTTTCAAGTGTTATAAAGAGATAATACCATAATTAGGTGTGTAAGATATCAGATCAGAGGTAGAGATTAGTTTAGAGGTGATTGAGTCAGTGCTTGATCATCTAGGGGGTTGTAGCCTCCTTGGTAGTTGGTGATAGTTAAAGGCCAAGTGGGTTCTTGAATAAATTGAGGGGTAGGTGTTCCTTAATCAGTTTGTACTGATATAAATTAAATAAATATATTTATAATACATTAGTCCAAATATTTTTTCAAATGGGTTTTCTCCCCCATGAGGGTTTCCCACATAATTCATGTGTTGTGTGCTTTGATCTTGCATTACTTTCTTTGTTCATTGCAATGAATGATTTATATAATTCATAAATGATATTTTTTAATGGTTAATATTTTTTATAATTGGAATAAAATTTTATTTTATTTCATCACTAATTCACCCCCCCCCCCCCCTTTTAGTGATTATGCTTATAACAAATGGTATCAGAGTCAGTCCTTAAGGAAGGCTTAATAGCTAGAATGATTTATATGATTCAAAAATGATATTTTTTAATGGTTAATATTTTTTATAATTGGAATAAAATTTGATTTTATTTCATCACTAATTCACCCCCACCCCTCTTTTAGTGATTAGGCTTCTAACAAATGGTATCAGAGTCGGTCCTTAAGGAAGGCTTAATAGCTAAAAGGTTATCATTGAAGCACAAATGGGTAAGCAACTAAGGAAAGAGAATAAAGAGTTATGATTGATGATAAAATATATTAAATATCATATTATTTATTTTGAGACAAGGTGGAGTAACTCTAAATCCAAGGAAGATGAATATGAAAAGATCATAGAATGTGAAGGGGAGGTGAGTCATCTCGAACCGAGTTTGAGATAATGATGGAAATAGTCAAATAAGATAAGATTAATATTCATGATATTAATAATCAGTCAGAGGATGAAAATTCAAGTTTGAGGGCAAATAAGGATGAGTGTGATCAATTGAAAATTGAGCTAGGATCTTTGAAGGTTGAGCATGAGAAGCTAGTGGTCAAAACAAGCAAGGTTGAGCAAGAGAAATAGAATCAAGTCAATAAGGATGATAGCATGAATAAAAAGGTGATAATAAAAACAAGTCATCCCAATGATATGAGGTTTGTCAATTCATCTCATTAATAATGTTATGCTTGCAATCAGTTTGGTCACATTGCAAGAGATGACAAAAGGAGAAGTAACTTGTCAATAGGACATAACAACTATCATCAAGCAAAGGGTAAGAATGATATTATTATTTTTAGATATAATAGAGTTGTTCATATTTTAAAATATTTTAAAAATATGTTGAATGATTTCTCAAGGTAAAACAAGGTGTATGGAGCTCCTAATATGCAAGGAAGAGGTCATACATGGATATGGAGACCTAAGACTATTAAGAGATATCAGATTGAGACCAAAAATGGATTGGTTGATGAACATATCATTAAAGATGGTTTTTTTATTGTGGTAGATATGAATTAAATACAAAAATTCTATTTATCAAGGCATGTTGACAAAGGAGTCAAAGAGAAGATAGATGAGACAATCAAGCTTGTGAGGAGGCTTGGGAAAAACAAGCAAATTAGTGAGAGTAAGGATACTTGGGAATATCCTAAGTTTCAGGTGTTTTAAGTGAAATTTAAGGTGAGGTTTCTATATTAGGATTTATAGAGGCATTACTCAATCATTTGAAGCATCATGGAATGGTGTTGTAAGGTTGATAAGTGAGAACCTAGTCATTGGGTCAAGGTATGTTCTTTATCTTGATATGCATATAATTGAGTATGGATTATTTCAATAGATTTAAATGTTTTAAAAGATGTATATCACATATTAAAAGATATTAGAATTAATTTAAAGATATTAAGTTATTTATGTAATAAGATCTTACTTTGAGTGTCCTCGGTTGGCATAAGGGTTATAATGCAAGAAACCCTTGACATGGTGTATCTTGGATTGTGCAATGAGTTGGGTCACCAAACTTGGTGAGAATGTGTAAAATTATGATATAAATTTTTTTAATAAGTTTATGGTGTGATATAAGTATTAATTTCGTGAAAATTTATGATAATTTCAATTTATGTATCTTTGTTTGCAATGTACCTCTTTGAAGTGACCTAGGAAAGGAGTATATTTTCTTGTGAAAGAGAGAGGTCCTTGAAGGGACAAGATTGAGAAGGTAAGTTCATATTTTATTATAATTAATATATTAATGAAAATACATTTCATACATATATGGAATAATGAGGTATCTTGTTCATTTTGGTATCTTGAAGTGCTCTTATAAGCATGGATTCATGTTATCTTGTTCATGTTGCTCATATTGCTTTGAGCATGTTCTTTTTTGTTTAGATCAATTGTGGTTGTTTGATTTATATAAAAAAATTTGTATACAGTTTAAATATTTAATTTTGAATCAATAATTTAAACATGATTTTCATTTTTCTCATGAAAGGATGTTGGATAATTGTGGTAACCTATGTGTGGATGAAGATGGCTCCATTCAAGGTATGTTCTTGTAAAAGAGTTTGCTTGTGTATTTTTGTAATATTTTGGTTTTAATCAGATGGAATATGTAATTAGGGGGATATATACCAGTTTTATTGAGGATTATGTGAATTTTTATCATGTTTTATATGAGCCAAGAATCAAGGGGAAATTCAGATCGAGGTATGTTCTCTTCACTTGATAATATGCAAGGTATGCATATAGTGAGGGGGAGCATATGTGAGATGTTTTATTTCCAAGGAGACTATATGGTTGAGTAAATTTTCATAAAATGTTATATGAGATGATAATTATGTTATGGGGAGCTTCCTAATCTCTATGATCAGTTTGTTAGGTCCAAGGATCAAGTTGGCATATTGAGGAAGAGATCATTTGTTATTAATGTTAAAGGGGGAAATAGTTTAGAAAGAAGTAGTTGTTCACTTTGGGAGAGAGAATTATAAAATATTTTTGTAATAAATGAAAAAAATGGATATTTTTTGGAATGTTATTGATATTAATTTATTGTCATTGATGTCAAGGTGATCTTAGTACATAATGCATTAATGACAAAGTGATAGGTTCGAAGTAGACCAAGTGGATTTAAGAGTGCATATCATGTGTACAGGTATTTAAGGTGGTTGACCATTTTTTAAGGTGTCATATGAGGTTTCAAGAGTGTTTTTTTAAAAATTTTAATTGAAATGAATTCATTATATTAGTATTGTGAAGGTCTAGGCTATCTTAGTCAACTTGGCAGAACTTCTAGAGTAAGTAGATTGATGATGTCAAAATTAGCATGTGTAAAGGTGTTAGAATAAAGTGGTCACATGGGTTTTTTTATATTTTTTACTATTTTATATGTTATAAATTTTAGTATATAAAATTATTTGTATAAAAATATATGAATGTGCAAAGTTGGTCTCCCAGGGAGATTTCATTATTTTCCAAACTTGGCCAAATTTGCAAGTTTGTATTTAAAAAGGACAACCAGTTAGTAGTATTTTGTTTATAAATTTTGATAATGGATTAATTTTAAGGTTATTTAAATAAAAATTGGTATATTAATTAAATATATATCCATTAAAATTGATTAGGAGGTTTGACTGGTCGTATAATTGTATTTATTGCATGTGAGAGTTGACTATCATTGACTATGTTTTTTTTTTTAAAACTAGAGTATACATAAATAATTTTATAAGAAAGAGTATTGATAAAATATTTTTTTTATAAAAAAAAAAATGAATTATACTCCATATATATCATCCTAAAACTGATTCTAAGTTTTTAATGTCAGTACAGGTGAAGTTATTGCATGTCAAAGTTGACATTTGTTGACTGTAATTATTGCAAGTCTGAGTAAGCTTCTTGCAGTGGTGTTTATGAACCTTTAAAGGATAAATGGATGTGTAATATGGATTTCATGATGTTATTTAATTATTTATATTTCCATCCATATGTTTATTGTACATGAAAATTTTATATTCAGGTAGTTTGAGCCTCATTTTTGAAGACAATGTTTTTGGGCTAGTTAAGCCTAATATGTCTTTAAGACCTAATGGAGGTTTTAGAGTATGAACAAATGATTTGATGAATATTGAGCATGGTAAGATATTAGAGTATATATTAAATTATTTATAAATATTGAGTCACTGGTAAGATCTTTATGGACCATCTTAGTTCATTTGTTATTCATTGAGTAAACTAGGGTAATTGGAATAGGTCTCCATGAGACCTAATGAAGGCTTGAGGCCTATTGGTGTCTTCACAAGGTAAGAATGTGGTATAATGATTTAAGTACATGTATAATTTATATTATACCTATTTTTTATGTATTTAAAAGTGATATTATGTTTGGTGAGGTCTATTTCATTGTAAAAAGGTCTTAATGTAACTTGTGCCTAATGGAGGGCTATTTGATTAAGCCTAGTGAGGGGGTTAGTGCCATTTGAATCATGGTCGACCTATTGAATGGATGTATATTATATGTAACATATCATAATACATATTTTTATCTTGATCCAACTAGGAGATATTCCTTAAAGGTTAAGAAAAGTGTTGTGGCCAACCAAGATTGATTGGAGAAAGAATAATGCATATGTAAAAGGAAATTTTGGCCTCATTATGTTTGTTAGTTAATGAAAGAGTGAAATGAATTATATATGAATTTTTAGAAGAGAAAAAATCCATGAAAAACATAATAAAATAATTTTTAAGATTTGACAAGGGTCTAACATTATTTTTTTTGGGTCATGAGCAAGTAAGACGATTTGTTTCAAGGCTATTAGGCTTATTTTACTTTGTTACCCTAGTGCAAGGGTTTTGATAATTGAGGAATGAATAAAATGGTATGATAATTTTAAAAAGTGTGTGAGGTAATTAAAATAATAATAATACCATATTAAACATGTCCTAAATATCAGATAGTGGTTTTGAAGGTAATCAGTAAGTTTTATATTGATTCAAGGCATCATTAGGCCTAGTTTATCTAGATGACCTAGTATGAAGAAGTGCATTGATTATATGTTGAAAGATTAATTCATAGGTTGTTTATGACTGATATATATGAATTTTAAATACTTTATTTAAATATAATAATATTAGAGTGTGAATGAGGAATGACCTCAAGGTCATGAGCATGCATATGAGGGGTAAAGAAGAGAAAGATTTGTTGTATGCCTATGTAAGAGGTAAATTTGTGTTTGTATGAAATACCATCACTTGTATGAGGTAGAATGGAAGGTTTTTAGGTGTTATAAAGAGAAAATACCATCATCAAGTGTGAAATTCATCAAATTAGAGTTGGATATCAGTTTTGAGGTGATTGAGTCAGTGCTTGATCATCTAGGGGGTTGTGGCCACCTTGTTAGTTGGTGTTAGCTAAAGGTCAAGTGGGTGCTTGACTAAATTGAGGGGTGGGTAATCCTTGATCAATTGGTACTAATATAAAATTAAGAAATATCTTTATAATATAGTATTCTAAATTTATTTTCAAGTGGTTTTTCTCCCTCATGAGGGTTTCTCACATAATTCATGTGTTATGTGCTTTGATCTTGCATTAATGTTTTCTTTGTTTGTTGCAATGAATGGTTAAGATATTGAAAAATTGTTATAAAATTTTATTTTCTTGTATCACTAATTCACCCCCCTTTCAGTAATTGTGCTTCCAACATGCATATTTAGTATAAAATCATATAGCACACGGGTACTTGCTAGTCTCTCTAGATTATAGCACCGTCACTATCTACCCATCCATGAAGGGAGAGCCAATACTTGATGGGATTAGTGTGGGATATATTTGGTTTATGAGTGGATTTTAAAAGTTCTTTGATGATACTCTCCCTCCCCATAGTGGTACTACTTATTGAGATGACACTTGAGAGAGACAACACTTGAGATTGCCACATATACTTGAAGTTTAGAAATTGTGATCTGGGGTAGCCAAGTATCTTATTTGTACATTTTATTATAATGTACTTATCATTGTAAAATTCTCATGAAGGATTTTAATTATACATTGATGCACATTGACATTGGTTTTTGTGTATTTAGAAAAGTTGAGTTAAATTGTTATAATTACTTTCTATATTGAGTTATCATTCACTCATCTTTTTAGAGATCCATATTTTATGTTGCATTATGAATTGATGTCATGATTTCTCTTGAATAATTTTATGATCTATATTAGACTCTTGAGATGTCTAATTTTTTATATGTGTTTATTTTCAAAACAAATTGTGTATTTCTAGTTAGATCCTAGTGGGAATGTTACATGTGGTATTAGAGTTGTGGCTTGAACTCTAGGACCTAATAAGTCCATTAGAATTTTCATGTATTTTGAACCTAGTGACATGAATTTTTTCACTGGTATTTGTACTTACAGTTCCTTGATGTAGAATCATGTTACACTGTGATTAAGAGTTTTATGACATTCAGATAATGTGTGTGGGAACCCATAATTGTATATCATTAGGAGTACTTGTAACCTTTTGATTTGTATGAGGGATTGATTTATTGAGTATCCCTCAGATGATGGTTTCATATGAGGTTTTTGTAATAGATTATAGATCATAGTTCATGAGTTATGAACAAAATATTTCTACCATAGTTTTATCACTTAGATCAAACACCTTGTGTATGACTACATTCTTTTTTATTATCAATTCATATTTGTCATTGACTGTTGTGAGTATGCCATTAAGCTCAGAATGCTTCTCATTTAAATTTATGTGCCTTAGGTTAGTGTCTATATTCATAAATCCTAGCAGTAAAAAATATATTAAGACCATTTTTCTTTTAGTACTACTTAGGGTGGTGGAAGTCTTCTTAATAGAGTATTGTTGTATTGTTTTATAATTCCTTTATGTTAAGATTTGTTTTTGGAATTTGTACTCTTAAGATACGTGGTTTAAGAAGATCTCTCTTAGTTAGCTTAGAAATGATTCATTATTATCTCATTCTCCTTTGATGTCAGATAAGCTACTAAGATGATCCATATTTTCTTAATTGAGAATTATTTCTAAATGTTGCTTGACTATACTCCCTTAAAATTTTTGGGATAATGTTTTTAACTCTTGATGAGAGATAAGTTTTAATATTGGATGGATAGACACATATTTATGTTGGCATATCTCTTTCCCAGTTGTGTAAATAGATTGAGATACCATACTTACAAGATTAGGTAAGTAGGTAGTGTTTGGGAAACATTAAGTTGTGGTATTTTATTTTTACCTTGGGAGGGTAAGTAGGAGTTTTTGAAATGATAGCTTTTTAATTTTTACTTATAACTCTTTGGAGTAAATACTTGATCTAACTTGTTATTTTAAGACCATGTCAGGTGGAAAACCTTGATTTATATATTAAATCTTATACTAAGAATTATAAACTGATTATAAGTCTTATAATGTTATACACTCATGATTAGATTGACATTAATCTATTTTTGCTTAAAGCATGTGATTTTGGAATATTTATTTTATACCTATCATTGGAAGTGATTAAGGTTTAGGATGAGAATAATATCTTATCAATCTAGAGGTTAGAATAAACTTATAATTTTTGTGCTATTCGAGAAAGTAAGGGGATATAATTTTGTTTATTTCCCTATAAGGCTAAAAGAATAGTATGATTATTAACCTATGTATGTTATGTTAATTTTAACATTATTTTCTCTTAACTATGAATATAGATCTATAAGTTAATACTATGGAATATGATACTAGTTATGTGTGGTTAGTAGTAACTTAATGTAATTATGGATAGATTGTATAATCTATTTTGTATGTATGATGATACATCTAGAATCATTTAGCATATAACTTTGATCTCATTGATCTAATAGCATAAAAATTGTGATTCTTTAAAACATTGTCCACATTTTAAGATCATTAGGTTGTGGAGACCTAAGGGAAGGTGGTGAATTGGGAATGTAAGTTCTAAGTGATAGGAAAGTATCCCACTTAGCCTTACATTAAATCAATTTTTTTGTACTGAATTGGATCAATGGATGGAGTTGTCAAATATGGGATTTGATAGGAAAAACTAATCAAATTTAGTTGTATAGCCATACGCATGTATATGATGGATAGAGATTCCATATGAATGAGTATTCCATGATTTTTGTATACTTATATTTACCATTCCTATTCATCATCGTACATTTCAATAGATCTAATTGAGTAAATGATAGTATTGACATGCTATACTTATCTAGAGCTACATGGAATAGTGATGGTATTAACTTCTACACATTATTCTTGTCATATTTCCTAATTACTTTCTCTAGAATGATAAAAACACTCTCTAAGATAGAGAGATGTGTTGAGAGCTAGAAGATTTTGTCAAACTCTCCCTAGTCATTTTCTTTGAATTGTATGATGATTTTATATGTTTTGAGAAGTCAGTGAACTTTAATTAAGATATATGGGACCCTTTAGGGTAACAAAAGTGGTGAATCCTTTTTTATATAGGCTTGACTTGACAATTCTAGACTTTTAGGTGGTCATGACAAAATAAGTCAAAGTAAGTAATACTCGTAATTGAGTTTGTTTTATTGAGAGATGTTTTTGAGTAGGGTCTTTTGAGACTAATACTTTGAGAATAGATCAAATTAAAGTAACCACAATAAGTTTTGTAGGTAATTTTCCAATTATTTACTTAAGTTTGACATTATATATCATGTTTTTACTTTGCTAAGAAATGTTTTTTATTGAGAATTTATCTTTTAATTAGAGTCATCAAGGATGATGACTAGATTTAGGGGGAAAGGATGTTACATCTTGATTCCTCGCTAGATAAACTTGCTAGATTATCCATAGATATTTGCAATTATAAAATCTAGATTTGGCTATATTTTTTATTAAACTTGATATTTATACTATTTCAACATAATAGAATATTGTTTAGTTAGATGATAATACATGATTGCTTATTATGAATTGGATAATGTATGCACTTATATTTTTAAGCATATTAATGTATTGATTTAGGTATATATTATTGTTTATGATTATCATGTGAAAATATCTAATTACCTATGTTGTGAGGTGTACATAGGAGAATTCTTCCCTTAAGCATACCAAAGGGAGAGAATCATTAGAGAGGATGATGTATATGGAGACATCGTTGGTCAACATATAGCTAGTGAAACCCTGCACACACCATAATAATTAGTCATGGTATAAAGTGCATTTAAAAATGATTATTTTGGTGTTTGTTTAAATTATTATTTTCTATGATTTTTTGATTAGGTAAATTTTATGAATAAATTCCTTTGTGTATTTAGCCTAATGTGTCATTAATACACAGAGGAAATTAAATAAAGGTAAAATTTAATACAAGTTATTATTTATGATTTTACCATTTAAATTACTAAGGATTAATTAAATGTTAAATTGGTTTAATATGAGCTTGGAAGTTCATATTAAAATATAAAAAGGGAATTGTATTATTTTTAAACAAAATTGAAATTAGAAAAGAAAGAGAAATAAATTAAAAATCTAGAAAAAAAACAAAAAAAAAATTAAATGTCTTAAAATTAGCATATATATATATATATATATATATATATATATAATAAAAAGAAAGCCAAAAAAATTGTAAAAGAATTCAGAATTTATTTTCTATTTAAGAGAAAGAATTTGGGATAGTTTTATGCATTGGAGAAGAAGGAGAAGTGAAGAAATGGAAAGAAAAAAGTTAGGGAAGCACATAACTACCAGATAGGTGATTCCTTATGAATTTATATATTTAACTATATTGTAGAGTTTGGCTATGTGGAAGTATGGATTAGAGTGATCTATTTATACAATCCTAAGAAAGGATAATGAGTTATATTTATGAATAATAGAATATACACAATGTCCAAAATTTAATAAAGATATCACATATAGCAATTATATTCAAAAATACAGTGATTACTATGTAGTGATAGGTATACTATATAGTGAAAAAAGTGAAGGTAAGCCATGGGATTGATGAATAGAATTTTTAATTTACAGTAATCTTATTTATCATGTACTCCTTAAAGATAAAACTATTGAGGTAGTTTGTTATTAGCTTGGAACCACTATATAGAGAGAATTGAATAATTTTGCATCTATATTTATAAATTATAAGTTTGATTACATAACTATGATAAATTATTAGAACAAACACAAGTTTCATACAGATCTAAATGCATAGATGGCTAGTTGAGGCAAAATAGACACAAAAATGCACAATGATGATGAGATGATATAGTCAATAGTACACATGGGTCATAGAGTAGATATGGAATAGAGATTACACAAGTTTCATAACATATGCTATGCACATGCATGACTACTCAAACTCTAAACTCATCTATTGATTGTTACCACTGATGCATGTCAAAGTTGATCTATCCAAGAACATCTCTTATGAGATATGATGATGGTGTAGGCATTGATAGATAATGAATAAAAGAGTGTAGGAGTGGGTGATGGGAGCTAAAAATCCATACCAAAGGATGCTTCTCAAAAATAACAAAAAGAAACTATTACCATAACTTTGGTGTCACCCTATTTTATCTTCCAACCAGCTAAATATTTATTTTGTAATAGTTATAATTAAACTTACTCGTAATAATAACACCCAGTTTATTAACCTGAATAACATGGCATATGGTGAAAGAGTAAACCATAACTTTATACTAATATATGTTACATATTTTTTTTTACATCTTGAAGGGTATTTGGGCAAAAAGGCATTTGGGCACCACTTTATCAATCCCGGTAACTCTTAAATAAGGTGTTGAAGTAATTATATGACTAGATTGAATATTAACTTTACTATTGAACATAATTTTATTTTATAACAAAATTCTTACTAAACAAATTTACTTTAAATAGAATTACAATATTTCTAAGATTTATAATAAGCTAATTTTTAGAGGAACAATTATTCCATAATTTTGTAAAATCGGCAGCTTTAAGTTTATAAATCCCAATATTAAAATCTATTAAAATTATAAGCTTTAAAATTTTTATACATTAGGAAATTTAAAGACCAATAGTTTAATTTTATTCCAATAAATTTCTATGAAACCAATTTTAGGCGTTTAAAGTAGATCATTCCATGGTATGTGGAAAATAAACCAGTTGTTTATGTTGAGTAAGGCATCACCCTAGTCCAGCCTATTTAACATAATTACTAACAAAAAATTAAATCCATTTTATAGTGTTTGTAAATATCTTATCAACATTGGTTGAAAGTAGAAACTAAGTATAAAATAATATTTAAGTTATTGGAAATTTAGTGAGAAAGTAATGAATACTTCTTTTTAGTGAGGTCGCCATATCTAAAATAGAATAAATGAGTTAGTTGAGAAATTGCTAAATTTAAAGGACTTTAGGAATGATATTTGAGAAATTCATGGGTTGGTTAAAAAGGATTAAGAGTAAGTATATAGTTATGAAAAAAAAATGAGTTGTTACAATTACTAAACTAAGGGTGTATGGATATATGCTAAATTGGCCAACCCATAACACATAGTATCCTTAGGCATGAGATGGACTCTTAAGTGCCATAATAACATAAGATGGTTTTAATATTAATTATAGAAAGGATATGATGTTTTCATAATAGTAATAAGGATATACCAAATTCTCATTTAGAAGTGTTCAAACTTTAATTAAATAGGTGATGTTGGTATATTGCCTAAAACCATAACAAATTGTTTCACTTATGGAGTCATTAATGGATCATTTACACTTGTGTGAAATATTTTACATTGATTTATAAACCTTATTGTTAGGGATAATAATTATTATATGTGAATAAATAAAACATAGTAAAATAAGGTAAACCATGCAAATTATCAATATCACTTTTAGTATGAAAACCATCACGTTGAATTTGAATTTAATTTACATATTTAGGATGGTTAGCTTAATTATAAAATTAGGATAGATTTCCTTAGTTAATATTCTTAGGAAAAATATTAACAAGAAAATTGGAAGGATTGATTAATGATAGTGAATGGTTGCTTGTAAAACCCCCAAATATAAATCAATTGTTAAAGTAGACTACTTGTATTTCGAGAAAATGAAGTACTAATTTTTCTAGTTATTTTATACAATGAGTGTTTCCATGTATCTATAACTACTTCATGAGTTGTCTACTATGCCTAGTAGTTATGATTAAAACACTAACCATGGTTTCAAAATTGTATAGCAATGGAATACCTACATGTGGTGCACATTAGGATGTGAAATTGCTAGTATATAGGGATTATACCTATAATTCATTACATAATTGAAATAAGTCATTAAATTACCTAATAATCAGGAACTATAACCCTTGGAACAGTGTCTTAGACATAAATGAGTCATTTAAATGTAAATTCATAATGGGTTTATGAATTATCTGACTTACTACTAATAATATGAATGATTGTTAGTCATATGTATTCAATATGGAATACTTATGTGCATTACATACTATGAGTGTGTTATTACGTATAAATGTTTAGCTATACTTAGTACATAATGGTGCATTGTGATGCATGTTTACATGTTATGAACATTGTTTATGCTTATATGCAATATAATTTAAGGTACACTCAAGTGGTATAATTCCTTATTGTTTACTTATTATTATATGAATGTACCGATGGAGTCTTGAAATACATAAATTTGGTTTATGTGTTGTTATGTAGTTTAGAACCTATGATAGCATGGGATATCATAGGGTATTAAAATATAAAAATATGTTGTACTTGGGTAGTATATATTGTAAATATTATACCTAACTCATATCTACATTTAACTATTTATTGTATACATACTAGTTATTATTGTGGATAACGTGTGTTATTATAGTTGGTAAGACTTGTGTATGTGTACATGAAAACTATGTGATTTTAGATAGTATTGTGTTGATATGTTATTATATTTCATGAAAATGATGACTTGCCTTGTTATATATAGTTACTTTTGTAACACTTTTGTATTCA
The DNA here is from genome assembly GCA_037957365.1 of Torreya grandis. Classification (NCBI taxonomy): domain Eukaryota; kingdom Viridiplantae; phylum Streptophyta; class Pinopsida; order Cupressales; family Taxaceae; genus Torreya; species Torreya grandis. The sequence continues at coordinate 880,500 of JARHVA010003104.1, forward strand.
TGTATTTTATACTACTTCATATGATTGATTGTGGAAATGGTAATTATGTCTTAGAACACTGGACTATGGTAATATGGGTTACCATAGGGTGTAGATAAATACAAACCAATTATATTTTTAAATTATATGTTTACTTGAGTGGTTTACTTGTAATCATTATTTCTAATATGGGATAGAATATAATGAAAGATTCATGCATATGTTTGATGGACTAAATGTATGTTATTGTTACTCTTATGTATAGTATGTCATATGATGTATTTAATAGTGGGATGTAAATTGTTGAATTTTTTGGTTGAATTGTATTTGAATAATATAATTTTATAATGCAAAGTAAGGATTGAGATAGACTTCATTGGTTTGCTGGCATTGCAATCTTAGATGAAGACAATCCAATCAAGTGGTGTGAATGAAATTGATAGATCTATGGATCACTTTTCTATTACTATTTATAAAACCTTGGGCCAAGGTATGTTTAGTGAGACATTATAATTTCATAAGTATAAATTATATGTTTCAATGATATCTTGCAATGGAATGGTTTTTTATGATACATTGCATGTTTAGTATAGAATCATATAACACATAGGTACTTGTTAGACTTTCTAGATTATAGTATCATCACTATCTACCCATCCATGAAGGGAGGGACATTCCCTAATAGGATTAGTGAGGGTGATTATTGGCCTATGATTAGTTTGAAAAAGAGTTTGGATGATGTTCTCCCTCCCCATAGTATTACTACTTATTGAGACAACACTTGAGATTGCCACAGATATTTAAAGTTTATGAACTGGGCTCCAGAGTAGCCAAGTATCTTATTTTTAAATTATATTATATTATAATTGTAAAATTATCATGAAGGATTGTAATTATACACACGTTGACATTTGTTTTTATGTATTTAGATAAGTTGAGTTAAAATGTTATAATTACTTTCTATATTGAGTTATCATCCACTCATGTTATTAGAGATCTGTATTTTATATTGTGTTATGAATTGATGTCATAATTGTACGTGAATAATTTTATTATCTTTGTTAGACTCTCAAGATGTAGTCTACTTTTGTATATGTGTTTATTTTTTTTTTAAATTACATATCTCTAGTTAGATCCCAACAGGGATGTTCCATGATGTTGATGTTATTCTTATTTGACTACCTCTATTAGTGAGAGGATCACATGAGTGTTGTTAACAAGTTTAAAGGTAGGGAGAAGATGAGGAGAGAGAAAAATCATTTCAATTTATTCTAAATTGTTATCTTCAAAGGACCAACCTACTTCTTCTTAGTTTTCTTCTTCTTAGTGCAATCAATCCAACTCAATGCTTTTTTTTCATTCACTTCTAATGATAAAATGAAAGTCACACCACTACTATAAATACTCTCATTATCTTGGAATATATTTTAAAATGTATGAGTAGAAGCATATGAGAAGGATGCTTTAGATACAAAATATGCATCTTCCTCTTCCAAATGTTCTAACTCCATGAATTGTTCTTCTAGTTGAGTGCAAGATCCTTCAATCTAATTTTCTTCATTTTATGCGGGTAGATCTTCATCAATTTGATTTTCAGATGCTAACTTGTCTTCAACAGCTATTGCTTATTCATATTCAGACTTGTCATCATAAATGCTACCTTATTGGAAGAATGGTTTAGGCTTATAAAATGGCATGCCCTCCATTAGCATGATTGTTTCAGCTAGGTGTTTAGTTCCATCTTGGCATGCTCCAGACTAAAAAGTTAGGATACCTATATCACAAATTTAAATATGTGTTAACTTATGAGAATTTCTTACAATAAATGGCATGTAATCAATAAAAACATCAAAATAGGCTACATCACTATCACTAGAAAACATCTTGATGGTTATAACATGAATGAACATGATTGCATGCATTTAAATTGTCAAGGTTCTCATTCATTATTAGTAGATTGGATTGGCCACAAAGTTGAGATAACACCTGATTGGAGTGCACAAACTAGTCATTAAGTAAATTATACTGACTACAAGATTGAGGAATTACATTGTATGGCACAAATTGGTTTATGGGTTGGCTTGTAGTCATGCAGCTTAAGGGATTTTGGGGGTAGGCCTCAGGTTATCCTAAATAATAAGAAAGGTTGGTGTCATAGCTGTGTAGCATTAACTAATCTTCAATAGTGACAACTACTTGTTTTTCCAAATTTAAGGATGAAAGAGTAATAGGAGTCCTCTTAATGACATATCAGTTAGAGAATCTAAAGTGTTGAGATAGACTATTATGGTTTCATCCTTTGTTTATCAGAAAGGGTCCTTCAACCTCATAGATAACTAGTGAAACCTTCGGTTGAATACAATAGTTGTCTCATTTGACTCTTTAAATTTTATGGAAAACTAGAAAAAAAAGAAAGAGTGGTATATGGGCACACTAAAAAGGTTAAGGAACATATTCTCAAAGATGGCCCAAGAGGTGAATCACCCTTTTGGTAGACCAAGGTACCAATAATAGGTTGTTTAATCTATAAAATGGGGGAATAGGTGGTAAGCCACATCTTCATGTTGAATATGCCTTTTTTAATGTCTTATTTAAAATCCTATATGTGTTTTATTATGAACTCATGATATCTTTTCTCTTTACTTTATTAGTTTAGTAGTTGTTATGGATGCATATGCTTCATAAGTCACCCCATGAGAATTTTGTTTTATCCCACATTCATGGTAAGTAGTAGTTGCTTAGATTAGAATTTCTATATAAGTAAGTGTTGAGGCCAATGAAGACATACATGAAATTATTGTATTGAGCTTGCTCAAAGGAGGTTTCCCCCTCGAAGTGGCCTATGATTAATTCAATATTTTCAAGTTTTTTATTAGATTGGATTTGTGTTACTAATTACTGTTATTCTTTTCATTTTTATTAATTTTTGTAGGAGGATCCTCTCATCTGGTATCTAAGCACTTTTCAGGGCCAATTTTTTTTCATTTATAAAGTCTTCACTCTGTTCTTCTACATAATAATTTTTTAGAAATAACTTTATTCTACTTCATTATTTATTTACATATTTTCCTATAAAATAATAATCTATTTTGGATTAGGGTAGAAACCTAACCACATAACTATGGGAAGTGCTTGGGTGAAATCCATAAAACTCATTGTGAGGAGTACCACAAGCACCCCAAAGTAGTTGGCCCATTAAGAGGACCTACCAATGAAATGGGTAACGGCCCCTTCATGATTGAGTAGTTCCCATCTGTGAGGAAAACCAAGAGTTGTCGCATAGAGGTAAATCTATGGCTAGAGAATTTTTGAAGAGTGGTACTCGCTTAGATGGCATTGGTTGCTAGAGTGATAATTTTAAAACCCTTTGTCATCCATTGAAACTTAGGGCACATTTCTATCAATTTTAGAATATTTTTAGTATACTCAAAATAATTAATCAATAGAGTATCCTTAGATTGTTAGAGGACTTGGAGGTAGATATTTGATAGAAACTAAAATCTACAAACCATCCACGGAGTATCTGTAGACTCTCAGAGGACTTAGCACTACATATAAAACATAAACAAGAAATCACGAGTAATTTTTTTCATTTTTTTGCAATATCTCTCCATATGTAGCCTTGTTGATCCTCAAACTTTATCTAAACACCTAAAAATCCATTCCCTACATTTTCTTCCTTGAGGTCCCATATCCCAATTCCACACCTAATTCCTGTAAATCTCAAATTTCTCTTTTTTGTGTTTTTCCATAACTTTTATTTTTGTCCATTTTGCCTCAAAACATTTTCACTGTGTTCATTGTCTCATCTACTCCTTTGTTCCTCTTTGAATTTTTTTTTAGTTTTTCCATTTTCACTCCTAAAATTTCCCTCACCTTCATCAATCATACACCACTATGCAAAAAATTTATGAAAATCCCCTTTACCCCTTCTATTTTGCCAAAATTCAAAACTTTATTTACTAAATGTGTCTTAACTCTAGTTTTCCTATCCATTCCAAACAAAAATTGTTATTTCTGTCATAGTAGTAACCTGAATAGGATAAAAAAACATGAAATATGAAATTTCCACCCTCAAGACCCACATCAAAGATCTTGATGAAAAAATTCTTGGCCTCAATCTTCAACATACCACCATAAACAATAGATGGCATCCAAAGTCTTCTTCAGACATTGTGTTTTATTCTTCTAATAAATATCATGAGTCAAAGCTTATTTTTTTGTAATTCAATGGTGCAAATCTAACTATATGGATCTATCAAGCAAAATAATATTTTAGTCTGCATAATACTTTTGATGCCAAAAAGGTCCCACTTGCATCCTTTCACTTGGAACTTGAATCCCTTTAATGGTATCATTGGTTTACTAAGGCTCATGATGAACCCATATGAAGTGTTTTTTGTACCCTCATTTTACAATGATTTTGCCCTCCTACCTTTGATGACTTCACTGGAATACTCACTAAACTTTTCCAAACAAGAACCAAGAGAGAATATCAAATAGAATTTATAAAAATTGCCCAATCACATAGAGGGATTATCTAATGAATTCTTCAAGAGTTGTTTTGTAAATAGACTAAAGGATGTAATTCAATCTGAGGTCAAAATGTTTTGGCCCAAAATAATGTTGGAATCCTTAGGGTTGCCTAAGTTATCAAAGGACAAGATCATAGCTCAACAACAATTCAAATCCAATTTTTCTCCCTTCAAAAATATATCTCCACAATGATCTCAAATAATGTTAACTCCCAGAACCACTCCTATCAAGCATTTGACTAAAGTAGAGATGTAAACCCATAGACAAAAAGGACTATGTTGTAACTATGATGATAAATTCCCTCAAGGACATTAATGTGTTGAGAAAAAGCTCTACCTATTGGATGTGTAATTTCCACCTACAACTAAAGATTGGGAACATGTTCAGTCTATAATAGATTATCTCTAGAAAGATCAATTGATTGTGGAAACTACTTCTCAAGAATACCAACTAGAGATCTCTCTCCATGCCTTAGCAGGAGTCACTACCCCAAAAACCATGTGGGTTTGGGGTTGCTTCAATAATTTTCATCTAAAAATACTTATTGATTTAGGTAGCACTCATAACTTCATTGACCCTTAGTTCACCAAACAAGTTGATTGTTTTATCCATACTTGCTCTAACTTTAAATTCATGATTGCCAATGGGGGTCTATTAGCTTGAAAAGGGAAGTGTCATAATGTGTGTATCTCTATTGGATATTATAACTTGTGATCCACCATGTTTACCTTACTCTTAATTAGATGTGATGTTATTTTAGGATCCCAATGGTTATGCACACTTAGACCCATCTTATGGGATTTTGTTGAACTTTGGATGTAGTTTTTAGACAATGAACAAAAACACACATTGAAAGGCTTACAACTAAGATATTTCAGCATCATTAGTTCACATTGCATGGCATCATTACCTAGCTCCATTCCATTAAAATAAAACCATCAATAGTCTCCACTACTCCTGATATATAAACCATTATTCAGAGGTATGCACATGTCTTTACCAAACTAGTGAGATTACCACCTTCACAACCAGAGGACCATTGTATTCAACTCCTTCTTTGAAGCATTCCTCCTAACATTAGGCCTTATCTCTACCCATTTTATAAAAATACTGAGATTGAGATGCTCATTTGAGACTTACTGAATCAAGGTGTTATTGAACCCAATACCAACCCATATTCTTCCCTAGTTCTCCTTATTTGAAAAAAAGATGGGTCATGGTGCCTCTACATTGATTTTTGTGTACTTAATCACCTGATAATCAAGGATAAGTTCCTAATATCTATTATTTTTTAGCTTCTTTATGAGCTTTATGGCATTCATTTTTTCTCCAAGTTGGATCTCCGCTCTAGATATCACTAGATCTGGCTTCATGAGGATGATATCCTTAAGACAAATTTTCACACGCATGATGGCCATTATGAGTTTATGGTCATGCCCTTTGGCCTCACTAATACTCCATCAAAATTATAGGCATTTATGAATAAAATTTTCTATCCCTACCTATGGAAATTCATTTTGGTCTTCTTCAATGATATCCTCATCTATAATAAAACATGGTCTAAGCATCTCTAACATCTAGAGCTTACACTATAACTTCTCTCTGACCATAATATTTATGAAAAATAGTCCAAATTTACTTTTGGATAGGATGAAGTGGATTATCTCGATCATATTATCTCATCCTAAGGGTTTAGGTGGATCTTAAAAAATAGTGACCATGACAAATTAGCCACATCTTTAGACACTTAAGAGCCTCTATGGTTTTTTGGGGATAACTGAATACTATAACAAGTTTGTCATGAATTATGAGAATATTTTATCTCTTCTAATATTTATGTTGAAAAATGATGCTTTTGATTAGACACAAGTTATTGAGTATGCATTTGAAAAATTGAAACAAGCTATGTGTACTACACCTGTTCTAGCTATGCTAGATTTTGCCAAGACCTTCACTATCAAAAGTGATGCTTATGATAATGGACTTGGTGTTGTTCTTATCCAATAAGGATTCCCAATTTCATTCACCATCAAATCCCCTTTTGGAAAGAATTTAGTGATCTATACTTATGAGAAGGAAATAATGGTCATTTTGTATGCAGTATAGAAGTGACAACCATACCTACTGGGAAATCATTTTTGCATCAAAACTAATCACCATAGTCTAAAATATTTCTTGGAACAATGGGTCTCTACCCCATCATAACAAAAATGGATCAATAAACTCATGTGTTATGACTATGAAATCACTTGCAAAAAGGGTAAGGATAATATTATGGCTGATGCTTTGTCTTGCACATTTATAGACTAATCTTTCCTTTTAGATATTTCCATGCCTATTGCAAATTGGTTGGAAATTGTATAGCAAGGGTATGTCAATGACTCCTCATTATCTCCAATCATTCAAAAATTGGCCACTAACCCCTCAATTTTACTACATTATTCATGGGATGGTGCTTCTTTGTGATATAAAGGTTGTCTGGTGCTTTCCTAGAGCATAGATGTTTAGCAGGTTGTAATCTATGAACTCTATGCTTACCCATTCACAAGGCACTTAGGGTTTCTAAAAACTTATGAGTGAGCATGATGCAACTTATTTTGGAAGGAAATGAAAAATACAATTCAATAGATGGTGGTTAAATGTGATACTTGCCAATGTAACAAGAGTGAAACAACACTCATCCCTAGGTTTCTCAAACCCTTGCTCATCCCTACCAAGATTTGGATAGATACTTATATGGATTTCATTGAAGGGCTCCCAAAATCTAGAGGTAAAATGGTGATCTTGGTTGTGGTTGATTGCCTCTCCAAATATAGTCATTTGTATGCCCTCAACCATCCCTATACCTCTACAACAGTCACATAAATTTTCCTATACCATATTTTTTGTCTTCATGGAATTTCTTTGTCCATTATCTTAGATCGTGATGCAACCTTCACCAACCATTTTTAGATATAACTATTTTAACTTACTGGCACCCAATTGAAGATGAGTTTTGGGTATCATCTATAAACAGATGGCTAGACTAAAATTGTCAATAAATGCTTGGAAACTTTCCTTCATTACTTCACCTCTAAACAACAACATCAATGGTCAAATTGGCTCCCTCTCATTGAATGGTGTTATAATACCTCCTATTACAATTTAATGAAAATGAATCCATATGAAGCAGTCTATGGTAAAGCACCACCAATACTCCTTCCATACACCCCTAATAGTTTATTAGTTCAAGCGGTCAACACAATTCATTGAACCCAAGATCAGATCCTTAGTATATTATGAGATAATCTTCATATGGCACAAAATTGAATGAAAAAACAGGGAGATGAACACCATTCTAAGTGAACTTTTCAAGTAGGTGATATGGTTTTTGTTTTCTTATATCCATAAAAGAAATCGTCCCTAAAACTCAAAGGGTGTCATAAGCTAGCTCCCAAGTTCTATGGACCCTATAAGGTTCTTCAGAGGATTGAGTCGATTGCTTATAATTTAGAGCTCCCACTTTGTTCCTAAGTTCACCTAGTATTTCATGTCTCTTGTCTCAAGAAATTTATTGTCATAAACATCAGAGTGGAGACTATTTTACTATAACTTTATAATGAAGGATCCATTATTCTTGAGCCAAATACAATCCTAGACAAGCACACATGCCAAATTCACTCCCACTTCATCATTGAGGTTTTAATTCAATGGCATGGAATTCAATTTGAAGAAACAACATGAGAACCACTATTTCAAATTTAACACCAATTCCTACATCTAAATCTTTGAGGATAAATCTTTTTATAAGAGAGAGGGGATGTTATGAACTCGTGATATCTCTTCTCTTTACTTGGTTATTTTAGTAGCTGATATGGACACATATGCTTTATAAGTCATCTCGTGAGCATTTTGTTTTATCCCACATTCACGGGAAGTAGTAGTTGTTTAGATTAGAATTCATATATAAGTAAGTGTTGAGGCCAATGAAGGCATCCATGAAATTATTATATTGAGCTTGCTCAAAGGAGGTTTCCCCCTTGAATTGTCCTATGATCAATTCAATCTTTTCAAGTGTTCTATCAGATTTAATTCATGCTACTAATTCCTATTATTTTGAGCATTTTATTAATTGTTATAGAAGGATCCTCTCATGTTCCTAAAACATTATGACCCTACCATGGATATACTTTGTTATGATCCATAATTATAAAAATTATAAATATGAAAAATACAAGTATATCAACACAAAACAATAAATATTGGTGGGCCAAGATGCTTAAATATTCAATAGATACATAAATAGAATAATTACCCTTAAGGTATGGTAACACAATATGATACTTATTTAGGAAGGAATAACTCCATAATATCTCTTTGATGGGATAACCTCCAATATCCTCTTACAATAGAATATTCAACACTTACCTCCTTTATAATGATACTCATTTCATTTGTATATACCTCTAATTAACAAACAATGGATGGGTAACCTCCTAATCCCAATGTAGGCTGACCATTACCAAATGCACTAATTCCAAAAGTTACCCATTTATCCTAATATATTGAACCCGTATAACTTACTAAGGGGGATGTATGCCACATGTCATCATCTCCATCAACCCATATACATTAATATGTCATATCCCTAGGTACATAGCATTCTTTCTCTCCTTCACATGTTTTGTCCCTAAAACATAAGAAGAAACTAAATAATGAGTGTGTTTGAAATCATTTCACACTTGTCTCCAATTTTGATCATCTAACCATCCATATGTGATCTTTTAGGTGATATCTATCTAACCTAGTTTCAAAATTCCAATTTGATACTCTAATTCCATTCATGATCAAAATTATGCTACCTTGGTGTCTATGCATAAGTATACATCCTTTAATTCTATGTACCCTATTCCATGGATCAACTCAGATTCCATACATGACAATAGTAGTTATTCTTCCATGCATATTCGTAGTGATTTTCCTACTAATTCCATGTTTCATATTCCACTACACTACTCTAATTCCATACCTGACCATAGTATTTCTTCTTTGGATTCCATGCATAACCATAGTGATTACTGCTTTGATTTCTTGTATATCCAAAATGATTATTTTTATGACACTCCCTCATATGGCATCATGATTTTTTACTCTCATGATGATGTGGGTGTCGATATATCACAACTTTTTTTATACTTTAACCTTATCAACCTTTTCATTTACCTCTTCCACCATTTCATTTTTGGTTCCCTTGCCTCTTGAGTAGATAAGTTGTTCTACTTTGCTTGGACTATTTATTCATTTATGTCTTTGTCTGAATCTTCCTCATTCTCTTCTTCACATGCTTCAATATCATCCTCATGCTCTGCCTTGATTTTTCTTTGTGTCTTTCCAATTATGATACCTTGTAAAGTGACCATCTTTTTCCTATATCAAAACTTCATGAACTTATTTTGAACGTTAATATGTATTTTTATTAAAGTTTATAACCATATATATCCAACAACCATATCCACACCATTCATATCCAAAGTATAAAAATCTGAATGCAAAACATATTTGTCCATAGTGAGCTTCAAATCTTCAAAAACTAGAATATTCTAACCATCAACTTGAGCCTCCTTGATATTCTTTTCTTAAAGCTATATATGTTTGGCCACATCCATGTTAATGAAGTCATACTTGTTGTTAGGGTTTATGGACATAATAACTTCCTTGTTTTGAATGCATCTATGAAACTAAAAAAATGACTCTGATTTCTTTGGAGCTAAATTACTTGAACCCTTATCATCCAATACTTCTTCCTCCTCTTCAATATTCTCTACCTCTTATTCTACACCCTATGTAGCCTCTTCATCATCATTATGCTATATTTCTTATTCTTCATAATCACCTGCATGATCTTCCTCATTGCGATCATAAAAAAAAATTCTTCCTCTTTTCCACATCATGATCCTAAACCTCTCCTCTTGAATCCTTTGTAGCTCCCTCCTCATCATAATTATGTTCATCCTCTTTTTCATCTTCTGCATCTTCACTCTCTTCTTAGTTATCCTCATTAGTCTCTCCTTTCCCCACATGCCTATTTTTATCATAGAATACTTTTCCAAAATATTTTTCATTTTTTAAAACATTCCATCAATTGTTCCAATTGTTTATAATCCATTTTACCCATGATTTAGAAAAAATACTAGGGTTAAGGTAAAAACCCTAAAAATTCAATAACTCATGCGAAACTAATTTAAATAGTCTAATTTTTTAATTGTAACTTTCATGTATGATATTTCAAATTCAATTAAAATTTTAGGAAAAATTTACTAATATTTCAGCCCTTAGAGATAATTTATGAAAACTCATAAAATCACCATAAATCACTAAAAACATTTCAAAAATTTATGAAATTAACTGTAGCTCTCTTGTATACTAATATAGTATCAGTAAAACTTTCATAAAAAAATATTCTTTTAGTAGATATGATAAATTTATTATAAACCATAAAATAACAATAAGTCCCTCAAAACTAATCATAAAACCTCAATTTTTTTAATGTGACTTTCTTAAAATATTCTTAAGATCCAATAAAAATATTGTATAAAAATTAGCAAGATTGCAAGATATTAATGATTCAACAAAACTAGGGTTTCTCCCTATATAAATTTCCCAAATCAAATCTCTAATACCACTTTTAATGATCTACACTTATAAAAATTGGAAATATGTAGAATATAATGCACATCAACACAACACAATAGATATTTGTGGGCCAATATGTCCAAATATTCAATATATGTAGGGAAACACCATAAAATACTCCTTTAGGAAGGAATAACTCTGTAATGTCTCTTTGAGGTAAAACCTCTAATATCATCTTACAATATAAGACTAAATACTTACCTCCTTCTTAATGATACTCACCTCATTTATATAGACCTCTAATTAACTAACAATGGATGGGTAAACTCCTAATCCCAATGTAGGCTAACCATTACCCAATGCACTAATTCGACATGTTACCCATTTATCCTAATATATTTAAGACATATAAATTACTAATGGAAATTTGTGCCACATGTCATCATCTCCATCAACCCATATACATTAATATATTGTATCCCTAGGTACATAGCAGAATATGTCCGTGGACACACTAAAATAGTTAAGGAACGTAGAAAGAGCCCATAGGCACATTAAAATTGTTAAGGAACATATTATTAGAAATGGGCCAAGTGGTGATGCACCTTTATGATAGACGAAGGTACTAAGAATAGGTCATTTATCTAGTGAATGGGGGAATAGGTGACAAACCACATCCGCATGTTGAATCTGCCTTTTAATAATGGCTTTTTTATAATCTTTGATGTGTTCCTTAGTAGTCTTGACCCCACCATGGATATACTTTGCACATATTTTTTTGTGAGTTATTGGTAAAGTCATGGGAAGGTCCCATAACATTAACATGATAACTATGTCCTCTTATCCAAGATAAGGCCATTGGACTACTAGGCAAATCTCTAAAATAATATATAAGTCTGAAATAGTTAGTTTAATCCCTCTTCCTAGTGCAAAATATGTTGAGATGTGTTTTAACATAACCAATAATAAGCATGGGTTGTTAATCCTTGTTTCTCCTAAAAGGAGACTCGTGTGAACAAATATCACCAAGATTTTGGTATACAAGGTAACTCAATTGATTCATTGTAACCATTCTATATAGGGGGTATGCATGATTATTTTAGACAAACCAATATACATTTAAATTATGAGATAATGTCTATGGAAATATCATATATATATATATATATATATATATATATATATATATATATATATATATATATATATATATATATATATATATATATAACCATGGATAAATAAATGATTCAAATGGATGTTCATTACACACACAAAATCAACAATGCTCAAGAAATAATGAATAAAGGTATCCATTAATCAAGATGGATGCTTAATCTATAATTTGCATTCATTGATACCTACAGAAAAATAATCTAACTAGATTCAACACATATATATTTAACATGAGGAATATGGTTGATTAAATGAAACATATATATTTCATTGATTCAATAATGCATAATCAGTAATAGATAAAGAGATTAATCAAAGTAAAACATTAACAAGGGATTGTGTATAAGACTAAACTACAAAATTGATTAAAGAAAAAGAAAAGAGATAAGGATAGGGAGAAAGAGAATAAATATCCCACTTTTTAATGGACCCAATATATTCCTCTTAAGTAGATAAGTCCTTGAGTAAACCAGTCATTGAGATGGCTAGCATGGCACAACCATGGACAAAGTTGGTGAGGAAGTTTTAGGGTTAATTACTAACGTGAAGGAGGGAAAAAAGGATTTATAGACTTGGATCAAACATCCTTGACTCATCAAAATATTCTAGAAAGTAGGGAAAATACATGAAATAAAGTGACTGGTATGCTTAACTATGGATAACCATCCAATATAGTCCTTCACTTTACTATTAAAAATAAAAGGAGCCAACCCTTCTTACATTATAGGATATGATCTTATATAGATTATTATTTCTCTGGAGTTTCAAATTCATACCACTATTGGGGTAGTTACAGGTACTTGTTGATGATTGTGGACAAGTTGGTGAGTGTCCCAATTCTCTAACAGATATGAAGACATGCCCATGCTTTGTAATTAGAGACCATGCCTCTTTAAAGGCTAAAATATTTATTTGATGTTCATTGTCCCTTCTTATCTCTTTACCATGCACACACCATGTGATGACTCATGCCATATTGACTAGTTTATATTGAATTTTGGGGGGTAGTTGTAATCAAATTTCAATATTGGTGGTAGATTGTCATTGAGATTTTATTGGGACTGCCATTATACCATATCCTTTGTAGAATTTTTCCATTCAATTTAGAGGCAAATTAAATGAATTATCCATCCCTATCTTGACTTCAAGGTCCCTTAGATTAATTCACTCCTTTAATATCTTGAAATCTGTTGCTATTAGGCCTTTTTAGTTGGTGAGGAACCAACTATATTTTCACTATGCTTTCTAGACTTGACACATAGTCCTGTTGGGACTTTTAATGGTTTTAATAGCTAGATGGGTCATCAATATTAGTCCCCTCATCTACTAATATCACCACTTCCACATGTCCCTTCCTCAGCTTCTCATTTCATTCCACTTGTTAGGCCTTTGGTTTGTTTTGATGGGTCCTACTTTGCCACTGGGTAGTCTATCAACATCCTTAGGTTTTACTTTATCCTTATTATTTATCATCACCATATCCATGTTTATTTTACTTAGCTTTTCAATCTCTCTATGTTTCATTGGGGTTGTTTCCTAAATCTATGTGGTATCAAGATATTATTTCCAATGCCTCGAGATGCTAGTCTCTCAGGATGGTGACAAGTGGCATAATCTCAGGCCCTCATGGGCATAGAAACATTACCACTTTCAGTTCATTCTTGGTCCACTAAGATTTTGAGATGGTGACAAGTTTCATAATCTTGGGCCCTTGAGGGCTTGAAGCTTTACATACCTTACTAACTTTCTAGTAGGAGTTGTCACCAGGATCATACCTCGAGGCATGATATCAGGACCCAAGGGATTTAAAAAGACTTAATCATTTATTTAAAAAGGATTTGACTATGGATATATATTCATTATCATGATTTGGACACATGAAAGGATCTAGGGGGTGAGAAGTATTTAAAACCTACTAGAAAACAAGAAAATTAACTAAGTAAATATTTTTAAGAAATCCAATTTTTTCCAAATTAAATTAATGTGAGAAATGGTCAATTAATGTAGAAATTGAAATTAGTCATTTAAAACAAATATTTAACTCCAAAGTATTCATAGTTAAAGTCTATATCAAACATAAGGGAAATAGACTTTATTCACACCTAGATAAAGAACATTGTGATTATTTAAGATTTAGCTAAGTCCCAAATGAAACACTGCAAACATTAATCTAGTTTACTATGAGAAGCATAATCATGATTTAAACTACCAAAAGGAATCCATAAAAGGGTCCCAAAAGCTAGATATAATCACCAAAATCCTAGGTTCAACATTCAAATGGGTGGATATTGAAGCATTTTATCATAGAACATGACTTCATAGGTTTGAATGAGACCTAAAAGTTATAATTTAGTGTTCCTAGATGAAATCTTGGACTGAACTGAAGAAAATAAAAACAAATTAGAAATAGGCATGCTCAGTCACTTGTAACTAATCATCTAGCTAACTGCCAATCAAATAAGGGCTCAATCAGATAGACCATCACAACCTCATAGGAAAAGATTAGATATGAAAAGAGTGTCCCAATTTGTAGTTTAAAAATAGGGTGTGTTGGTGAAGGCAACAATAACTTACAATCTAGATGCTCTTTTTAACGAATTTGGAATTCTTATGCCTGAACCATGTAACTTATTCATTTAAATCTCTATTTATGAAAGTGCTTTTAACATCTATCTACTACACCTACCAACTAAACTAAGTAACAATAGAAATAACCATTTGAAATTTTACCATTTTCCCTATAGAGGAAAAAAATATTCATAATCTACTCCTTCCAGTACATATCCATTATCAATAAAATAAGCTTTGTATTTATCTAAATAATCATCTGGATTAAATTTTACTTTAAAAATTGAATGCATTTCTTACCTTGGGGTAGATCTACTAAAACCCAAGTACCACTTTTTATTAAAACATCATACTTTACCTTCATGGAAGATTCCCATTTATGCTTTCCTTTAGCATCTTCATATGTATTTAGTAGAAATATTTGTGAAACAACTAAATTTAGAGCAAAATTTACCTACTCATGACTTTGCATATCTTGTTTCCTAGATTTTGTGTATCTTCCTTCGATTGTGAGTGGAAGTTTATCCCCCTTGAAATCTTTCAATGTAGCATAATATCATTTTGGACATATGTGTTGACTAGTCTGATATGACTATAAATCACTATTTGCCTCACTATATCCTTCCATGGAGCCTAAATTATCTAGTATATGCCTTTTGTGTCATGTTCCACTTTAGTGCTTGAACAAGATGCAAAATAATCATTAGCTATCCATATATTACTAATATTAGTGGATTTACTATCACTTGAGAAATATGAATTTTTCTCATCTATTGTGACATCTCTATTTATAAAAACTTTATATTTAGAGATATTTAGTAATCTATATGCTTTGTATTATTCATTGTAACCAACAAAAATGTACCTTTTAATTTTTGCATCTAAACCACTTCATTTTGATTTAGGAATTAATATGAAGGGAATATAAACAAAAATGTGGAAATAAATTACATCTGGTGTTCTATCTAACCATGTTTTTTCTGGAGTGATGTTATACATAGCCTTACATGGAATTTTATTAAGAATGCACATTATAATACTAATAATTTCTACCCAGTACTAAAAAGGTACATTTTGGCTTTATACCATAAAATGTGCCATCTCCATGATAATATTATTTCTCCTTTACAATACTCCATTTTGTTGTGGAGTGTAAGGAGTTGTAAAATGTTTGTGTATACATTCATGTGTGCACTATGCTTTGAAAGTTTTTGAGATGAACTCACCTTCATTGTCAAATATACATGTTTTAACTTATTTACCTAATTATTTTTTAGCCAATATTTTCCATACAATAAAGCTATAAAAGCATTTTGATTTCTTATTTATGAAATATATCCACATTTTCTTATAAAAATAATCAATAGTCCACAATAAATAAATTGTTCCACATATTGTGCAAGTTTTCATTAGACCATGTAAATATACATGTACCAAGTCTAATACACCTTCTGCCCTCCATGCTTTACTAGTATGAAATGGGTGTCTAATTTATTTACCCAACTAACATCCTATGAAAATATTCTAACCTTTTTTAATGGTTAGAAGTCCATTTAACATTTTAATCTTGATTAAGAAATTAAAATATTGGTAAGGTGACCACATATTTTATTCCAAAGAGTACAAGTATGCTCAAATTCAATGCTAATGCATATTATTTTGCTATTTCAAGATATATAAATTTGTATAAACCTCTTTTTCTAATGCCTATATAAATTACCTTATCATTGAGTGTAGTAACTATACATTTTTTACCTTCACACTTTACAACAAGACTCATGATTTTAGTTGCCTCACTTATAGACAGTAAATTATTTTGCATATCAAGTACATATCTAACATCACAAAATGTATCTATGAAAACATTGTTTAATGTTATATGAACATCCCCAATAACTCTACCAAAATGAGTCCACATATCACCTAGGGAAACAAATTATTTACTACTATTATCCTTAATGAAATTCACATACTAATCTTTGTGACATGTTTAGTGTCAAGTTGCACTCAAGTAAAACTACCAAAGGCAAGAGCCAATTTATTAATTATGTGATGCTACAAATCCAAAGTCATTGGTGTTTCCTCTTAACATTCTTTTACAAAATGAGAATATCTAGACTTCTTTTCCACATTGGCCATATGTTGTTGTGGCTTATGATAATTTTTATTGAAATGACCAAGTTCCTTAAGATAAAATCATTTCCATTCACACTTATTAGAAGTACTTACATTGATTTTGGAGGCGTCTTCTACAAAATTTCTTGTATTCCATTATCTTCCATTTTATTTTAACTATATTGTGAATGCACTTTATATAGAAATTGACATTGAGGCAACTAATTGATCGTGCCTCCTTTACTTCTACATGAGAAGTGTTGACAACTTATCAAAATCTAGTGTGTATGGATTTGAAATCATATGAAGTGAATCAATCAATGAGTCATACAATGACTATAAATTTGTAGTACCAAAGAAATTAAATATTTTCATTCACGGGTTTCTCAACTGCTTTCATTTGATCACAAATATCCTTACACTACTAAAAAAACTAAAAATAGAGCCACCTTCTATCTTAGTGGAAAATAAAATATTTTTCAAATACAATACCCTTCTAGATTTTGAAGATTGGTATTTAGCAGTTATTTTTCACAAATTTGAAGATATGGCTGAATTTATAGATTTTAAAAATAGATTTTTAACAACATATAATTTTAACAACATTAAATCTTATTTTTGTCATCTATCATAGTAGTCAGGTTCATCATCTAGACTTGTTTGTTTGGAATGTACAAATTGATCAATATTACGATACTCACATATAGTAAATATCATATGACTCCATAAACTAAAATTTTATCTATCATTTTTTAAAATCTAATAACAATAGGTGTTATAAACTAGCCATTTTTTTTTGTTTTATAGTAAAACAATCAATTCATAAAAATTAGAATGAATTTTACAAAGATTCATTTTGCACATGGATTTTACATTAAAACTAAATAATGTTTTTAGTTTTCAACTTTAAACTCTTTATAATTTATGAAAAATTAAATTAACCATTTTCTATTAGACTACCTATAAGTCACAAAAAAATCATAATTTAAAAAAACTTTGGAAAAAAAATCCATTTGCACACAGTTTGGTTTATTGAATCAAACAATGTGGTAAATTTTAGACATCTTCTTCTTTATGTGCACTAGATACAAAATTAATCTGAATTTTTCTACTTTAGGTAAAAATTTCATTTTTTACTAAAGATTTTTTTATGAAATATATTTATATAGTAAAAAAATATGATATAAAAATAATTCACAAAAAATAGGTGGTATCAAAGCACACCTAAAAGTTAGAGTAGCTCAATCCTAGGAATAGAAAATAGTAGAAACAAAAAAAAAAAAAAACACTAGGCCCCACCTAGGAACAAGTCATCATAACATCATAAAAGAGAACATTAAGCTAATATAGCAAGGTCAGAATTTAGAGGATCCATATCATTTGGACACCAACCTGAGCTAGGCAAGTCAATACCATCTATAATTAGATCCTAACCAGAAGCCTATGTAGGGTCCTTGTCATCTTCTTGTGGGTGAGTAGAAGAAATGGCTAAAGAGAATCTATGTAACTTGTCCATCATGTATGTATAACCTCCAAGTGGTGGCCCCAAACATCTAGATGTAGAGGAGGAGGAGGAAGAGGAATACCCCAACCATCCTATCTAGTAAGGGAAAGAGTTGGGGGTTGACACCCTCAATGTTATCCAAGAGAGGATATGTACTATATATATTTCCACTATGAGAGTGACACTGAGACTAACTGCATCAGTGCCTACATCAAAGAAGACTAGAAATTCTTCCATCAATTTTGTTATCCCTTGGTGAAGAAGGAAGAATCTATGCTATAGAACAAGGAATATCTCCTCAATGAGTGAGAATATCCTAAATATGGCCAGCCTCTAT
Source organism: Torreya grandis (assembly GCA_037957365.1). Classification (NCBI taxonomy): domain Eukaryota; kingdom Viridiplantae; phylum Streptophyta; class Pinopsida; order Cupressales; family Taxaceae; genus Torreya; species Torreya grandis. The sequence goes on from JARHVA010003104.1 coordinate 899,327, forward strand.
GGAAACTTTATTTTCCTACACATAAATATGAAAAAGAACATTGGAAATAGTAGAGGATTTGTTGAGAGAAAAAAAATTACAATCTAAAGAAACATTGATAAACACTACATTATTTCTTTCTTTCCATAACCAAAATAGAATATCCACTTTGAAATTATTCTAGAATTGGGTGTATTTAAAAATCAAGGTAGGTTTATGTCCAATAAATATATGCTACCATTGAAAAAAATTAGGCTAGAAAAGCTTGTATAGGTCATGAATCCATGTCTAGACCATTTAAGCTCTGGAGCAGTGCTAGAAAAGATGAGGGGGATTTTACAAATGGCCATAGAAAGGGAATTTGGGAAGGGAAATTCATAAATACACAAGTTTTCTACCTATAGGTAGGCCCTAATACAAAACACACCAAGTGAAGTAAGCTAGCGTAAGATCCAAACAAACCTCCCATGTAGTATGAAAATGAAAGCACCAGGGGTGAACTAAAGAATGTAGACCCCAGTGAGTGTCAGTCTTGTCCACCATAGGCATGTGGGGAGTAAACCACCCATAGACAATCTAGGGGGTGTAATTATGAAATAATGTTTCAACATATCACTTCTAGTCTTTCCACCAAGGAAGAGCAAAATTAACAAAGATTTTTTGAAGCATAGAAGGTGGAACAATGTTAAGGATTT
>JARHVA010003104.1:907500-962500 GCA_037957365.1 Torreya grandis
TTCTATCTTGCATGGTGGTCACATCTTTTATTGATTACTTTTTATTTGATTGTGAAAGGACTCCAGATCAGATGTGTGGATTGAATTAATAATGCAATGACGTTGATCTGGAGGCAATAAATTGAGGTTAAGGACTCTATCTTGCTTTTTTGTGTGGTTGAAGTGAGTATCGAAGCTTTTATAAAGTGCATGCCATATTGGTGCGTACTGGGGAATCATTTGTGATATAATGTGAATGTCGAGGGAGAGGAATCACCAGTTGAGAGAAAAGATCATCGATTGGTAATTGGTCTCGAGTGGAAGGAAGAGTTGATACGTTTAATCTTCAAAGAATAGGGGTTCCCATATCCTACACTTAAAACAGAAATATACTCCACAAATGAAAAGAAAAAACTTACCAAAAAAAATCACTAAAATGAAATATACGATTCTTCCGGCATTCCTGGCACCTTCGAGACAACTAAATGACTATATTACCATATGAATTTAAACTTTAAAAAAATTGACTTGAAAAAAAATTATTATAATAAATACACATTATAGACATGTGATTATTACAATCACTTTTATTTATTACTTATTGTTTCACTATTCAATCATATTTCATATTTATTTATAATATTTCATTCTTTTCAATTATAACAACACAAAATTAAATTTTCATTTAATTTTTTTTAATTAAAAATTATACTATTTCATTCAATTGTGAGAAAATTGTCAAAACTCAATTAAATTCAAATTTCTATTATATTAATTGAACATACAACATACCCATTTATAAAAGTTCTAAACACAATCTTAAAATCTCTCTAAAACTTCAATCTAAACAATATCATAAATAAATTATATTATTATTCTCCACATATTATTTTCTCTCACACAACACGTAGAACACTAAACACACGTGAGAACTCTAATTCCTCACAGATACTACTTAGAGAATGCAAAAGGAAAAGCATTAATCCTCATTACTTCTTCAGCATTTCTCTAAACCAATGAGCAGATGTCCTCGCATGGCGTTCTAAGCCACCACTCTTTTGGTCTACATAATACAAACCAAATCGAAATGGGAAGCCAGACGCCCATTCAAAATCGTCCATCAGAGACCACGCAAAGTACCCTCGAATGTCCGATCCATGCCTAACATTTTCGCAGTACATTTATGAATTAAAAAAGTCTCATTTGAAAAAACTGTGTATTTACTATCGTCAAATAAAATCCTACGCACAATTTTTTCCCAAACCTTTTTTCATTAATATAAAAAAGCTGCCCATTAAACAACTATGCAGTACCTTATGGCTCGAAGAACGTACGAAAGATGTTCGTTATGATACTTCACTCTCGGCAAATCGATTAGTGCTTTGTAAGTCGGGGTAGTGCCATCGTCATAACCGGCATAGCCTGTCCACATTATAATCAGATCTCTCTCTCTCTCTTGTTGCATTATTGCTCTACAATACAACGAAAGAAATACTGACAATATACCTGTCTCTGTTATGTACAAAGGAGGGTTGTTGTATTTGATCTTAGTGTAATGAAGCACTTCCCCTAATCCAGCCGGGTAAGACCTGAATTCATCCACTCCTTCCTGCCAAGTGCCAACACTACAATTTAATTCATCGTCTGAATTTCTCTAAATGATATTCGACTATGTAATCTGGGGCCCAAAAAGACGACTTACAGCTTCTCCAAGCTGAATTCCTTCCATTTCCACTGTACAATAGAAATTTTTTAATAAGCATACGAAACAAGAAATATAAATGGCTTGGGAAAAGCGTATGCAATATTGTATAGAAAAACTAACTCGAGAAAGTAGCGTGGAAATCCGTAGTGTAACTTGTGTAAAGAGGATTGACTGGAGTGGGATTGTTTACAACGAACTGGGAGACGTAGTAATTATAACCAATAAAGTCAAATGAGCCTGCAAGATCTTTCGACTGTTGCAGGGTGAAGGATGGTAAACGTGCTCCAACCAAGCTTCTCATAGAAGAAGGGTAGTCCCCTCTTGTCAATAGATCCATATACCTATTATATTGTAATGGAATGTAATTGATTAGCACATCACATCATGTGAAGATAGGTTATTCAAGTATAAATGTTATAAGTAACGTCTGAAATACCATCCCGTTGTGAAATCCATGAATCTTTGGGCTGCATCTCGATCGCTGGCAGATGCATGTAAGAAGGGCACAGCCCAAGATACCACAAGTACTATGCCTATTGATCCTTCCTGGGTCTCCTGTACCCACATAATATATGATTTATATATAAAATAAAACGTTCAATAATAGAAAATGTATTTAAATACACTTAAAACAATATGTATATATATAAATGTATTAATTTAAATATTCAATTAAATACATTATATATAGAGAGTACAGCGACTATCTCCTCTTCCCTAACAACTAAGCAGTTTTACCTGGTAATTAGATTTGTATATTTTGACAGCAGCACTATGCATAAGGAGCATGTTGTGAGTTACAATATAAGGTTCTGTTGCAGAATCTCCTGCCGTACAATTCCCTAATGTTGATGAACAACGACCCGGTGCATGAACTCCAAGATTGTAAGCCAACATTGCCACTGTCCACGGTTCATTTATAGTTGCCCAATACTTTACACGATCTCCAAATTGTTTAAAACATTCTTCTGCATATACAGCAAAGTCCTCGCTGTGAATAAATAAAAAAAGAGTTAATTTTTATAAAAATGAAAACACATAATAAATCAAAAGAAAATAGAGTAGTGAGTGCATCTTACACCACTTTGTCACTGAGCAATCCTCTATACTCATCCTCTAAAGCTTGTGGCATATCCCAATGATACAGTGTTACGAAAGGTTCTATCCCTATACCACCCACACGGTCATAGAAAGTAACCTGTCAACTAAAATTAATGTATACAAATAACCACAAAAGATAATGAGATTGAAAATAAAGTCCCATAGAAATCAAGAAAGATCTCTTGCATTGGACATATAAAAATGGGAATATATATATATATATATATATAAAATACCATTGTCGATTAGTTCATTGATGAGATTATTGTAATAATCGATTCCTTCTGGGTTGACTTCTCCTTTGCCCTCTGTATTCATGCATAGTTTTTGTAAGCCAAGGTTCAAACTCAATTCATCTAAAATTTAATATTGAATACTTTTGAAATTAGGTCTTACTAGGAAATATGCGTGACCAAGAAATAGAAAAGCGATATCTGTCGAGCCCCAAGAATTTTATATGTTGGACATCCTCCTACACATTCATCGTAAGTCACATGTAAGGTTGGTTGGTTAAAATATAAAGATACGTGTAATCAGTATTTATAAATTCATTGATTTTAGTTGAACAATCAATCATTTTTTTAATATTTACTATTTTTAATATATATTTATGTAATGAATTGAGAATGTAGACTCCACTAATTTATAAATATCGATTAAGACAAATCAAAATATAATAATAAAATAATGAACGTTTCGAGTTGCAACCAACATTTTTAATTTATATTTTGAACCATCGACCACAAACTCAGATAGGAAAAAAGCTCTCCATTCACAAAGAGAATTTGTAGAAGAAAACCTTGAAGCGGTGGTATTGATCAATTGCAACATCCCCGGTACTTCCATCCGCAATTTTACCTAACCACGTTAATATCAACAATGTCAATGTCAATGTCAAAGTCAAATATCAAGACAAGGAAATAAATAAGGAACGTATAACTGTGATGTAGACCTGGAATATGGGTGAATGTATCCCAGATGCTTGGCCCTCGCCCACCTTCAGCAGCAGCGCCTTCAACCTGGACCACCAACCAACCACCAAAAATGCATTAAATTGAAGTAGATAGACACTAAGCATGTAGGGATGAGAAACCCACTTGATAAGCAGCGCTGCCTGCACCAAATACGAATCCTTTGGGAAAGCTGCTTCTTCCTATTCTGGTTGCACTTTCTGCTTGGGCATATATCACCCTGTAAAAAATAACATGTTATTATTTAAATTTAGAGCTACATTGTATGTGGAAATGAAAGATTAGTTGTCGACAACCCATACCGTCTGGAGGTTGACACAGTCCTGCCCGTCTTCCCACGCTTCACGCAACGCAATCCTGCGAAGTTTTTGCCAAGGTCGCTCTTCATAGTCTGCCCTGCAAACGCTGTGATTGTCGCCATTTCGAATGCACAACGCAGAATGTGGAGGAGTGGTATGGGCGATGGTGAGAGCGTCTGTTATTTATACTTGTATATGCCCGGGAAAGTCTTATCACGATCTTCACGTGGCACGGAAAAGTTGATGGCGGGATCTACATGTCGGAAAAGTATAAAAAAAGATACAGGTATGCAGGATAACCTTTTGATATACAACGCTGTTGATGTACCTTTTTTTTTTTTCACCCGGGATGTTGCGTTACTGTGGGGCCCAATAATCTACTACGGATCTACGCGCGTGCGACCAAGCGCGTGCATAAAGTATGTGATTCCTTTCCTCGCCCCTGATTTATATTATTCTTAGTTTTGTTTTTTTTCAAAGTCGTTGGTGAAAACCATATCAGTAGAATAATGTACAATTGATGCATCATTGTCAAAAGTGAAAAAAAATCAACTCAGGAAACAATTGATATAAGTCAAATTATATTAATTAAAAAAAAACAATATTGTTTAAGTACATGTAAGAATATTAGGAGGAAAAAATATCAGTCTCTCAAAACAATTGAAAAAAAATAAATTATGATATTAAAAAAAATAATAATATAATCAAATATATATAAGAATATTACAAAAAAAAAATATGTACATCATTTTAAAGAGATAACTTGGTCAACAAAGGATCAAATACTATTTAGGGATCATGTTCATCTTGTTTGTCAATCGTAAGAGGGACTAAGACATTCCATCCAATGGAAAGAGGATTTAACGTATCGAAATTTCTTAACGTTTATTAAAATGATACAACCACAATTTTTTAGAAGCAGTTTAATTTCGAAGAGACGAGATTGTGAGACTTAAACAATTGCTTTCCTCCATATTAATGACAATTCACCAATAAATTTCAACTTCAAAATTAATGTTTTACTATTATGACTCTTCCTACAACAAATTATAACTATAGCACAAATCCCTAAAATAACCCTGCAAACGAATGAAAAAAGACAAAATTGCTTTTAAAAAGTGTAAAATTGGATTACAATGTCATTGGTTTCTTTAAGGCAACAACCATCTTTGAGCAAATTGAATGCAATATAAATCGTCGATGTTATTCCACTAATTTACACTCTTATTTATACTAATTCTATATTGGCTAATTATTGTTTCTTAGAAAGATAAGATTATTACAATTAGCTCAAGGGATGACTTATAAAGAATATGTATATGTGACTTTTATTAATGACAATAATTATATATTAGTATATTTAATTGTCCATACACTATTATATGATTTTAAGATATACTTGTATTATTTATTTATAATTCGGAGATGGACACTAATTAGTGCATACTTATCCACAACCGATTATTAACGAATATTATTAATTAAATAAATAGTCAATTGAATTTTGCTAATAATATATATATATATATATATATATATATATATATATATATATATATATATATATATATATATATATATATATATATATATATATATATATATATACACATTTGTAGCTACTCACCAAAATCCTAACCCTAGCCCTAGCCTCCTCTTTTATCTATATAAAAACATAGAGGGCTAATGAGTGAGGCATATTGTGGATAAGAGTCACTGTTATACTAGTAGAATTAGGCCAATGCTCTTAATCAAAAGAGGTAACTATGCTACTTAAATGAATATATGTTACTTTGTTTCTAACTTTTTATAGAGTTTTTATGTAGGTAATGTAAGTGTTTATTTTATAGAATCTAACATGATTCTAGACGCTATCTAACAATTTAATATGGTATCAAATTTATAAAAGATTCACTTCATTCTACATGTAGGTTTAAAAATCTGTACTATATTTTTTTGTTATTTTTTCTACATATTCAACATTTTTTTTAAAATTTTAGATCAATAATTTAATTTTTTATGCATTTCAAGTTTCAACCTTAGATTTATTAGCGTACTACAAATAACTAATATTATGCTTTCACCTCTCCCTTACGGCATCTTAGTTAATAAAAAAATGGTTAACCTAATGGGGTACTAAGGGTTAAAGCAATTTTATTCTAAAATACTCCACCAGGTTAGAACTATGTTTGGTAGTTGTAAAAATCATATGAGTTATCATTCTGGGTAAATTGATAATCACATTTACCTGATATATGGTGTAAGAGGTACTTCCTCAATACTCAATTCATCAGACAACATTGTATAAGAATATTAGATTCTACATACCTCACGGTATATAGGAAGTGTCTAGGATTTTTTATTTTTTAAATAAAAATCCTCTTAGTGGTTTGATTTTATGGTGAATTGGTAATCAGTTAGCTTGAGATGTTACTCTCTAGTACCTCAAAGATAAGAAAGTGTGGTTGCAGGACAATAGAAACTTATGTATTCAATACCCTTTGGGCCTAATCACTATTTATGACTATGGATTCATATATTAAAGAGCCTACATATCAAACACACCTCAGTATAATATTTCTAAAAATAACTTTGGTTAAATTTAGTAGATTTGCACTACTACAATATTCTTTGTTCAATGTCAATTGAAGTATATTATATGTTTGCAGCTTTGATTAGTGACAATAATTTTATATTAGTATGTTTAATTTCTCATACACTATTATATGGTTTGAAGATGCACTTGTACTATTTATTTATAATTTATGGGTGGGCACTAATTGGTGTATACTCATCCATAACCAATTATTAGATAAGATTATTAATTAAGTAAATACTTAATTGGTTTAAATGCTAATAGTAGTTTTATTTTACTTTATTTTAACTACTCACCATTTAACTTTAATCCTAACCCTATCTTCATATTTTATTTATATAATAGCACAACAGGTTAATGGGTGATGCAAATTTTGGATAAGAGTTGTTGTTATGCTACAAGAATTAGGCCAATGCCCTTAATGAAAAGAGGTAACTATGCTACTTATAAAAGAATGTGTTAATTTGATTCTAAGCTTTCATATATATTTTATGCATGTATTGAGGGTGTTTATATTATGGTATCTAACATGATTCTAGACACTATCCAACAATTTAATATGGTATTGGAGCTATCGAAGCTTCACTTTGTTCTGCATGTAAGTCTAAAAATCAGAATTGTAGTTTTTCATTATTTTTATGTATATTCAAAATCTTTTTTTAGATTACATATTTGTAATTTTTTTGGTACATTTCAAGTTTCAATCCCAAATTTTGTGGCTTACTATAAATAACTAATATTATGCTTTAACCTCATCCTTATGGGATTTTGGTTAATAAAAAAATAGTGAACATAGTGTGGAACTAAGGGTTGAAGTAATTTAATTTTGTATAAATATCCTAGGTTAGAAATATGTTTTGGTAGTTGTAAAACTCACAATGGTTGTCATTCTAGAAAAAAATTTAATCAATTTTACATGATCTATGGTGTGAAGGTACTACCCTAATACTTGAAAGCCATCAGATAACATTGTATATGGATCTTAGATTGCACATACCTCACAGTATATAGGAAGTGCATGGGATATTTATTTATTTTTTAATAGTAATCATATCAGTTGTTTGATTCTATGGTGTACCAATAATCAGTTTAAAAGGGGATGTTACTCTCTAAGTACCTTAAATATAGGACAATGCAATTGTGAGTTAATAGAAATCTCTGTAGTCAATGCCCTTTGGGCCTGCTCAATATTTATGGACATTGGATACATATATCAAAGAGCCTACATATCAAACACACCTCAACCTAGTATTTCTAAAATTAACTCTAGTTATATTTAGTAGATTTGTAGTGTTACAGTATTCTCTATTCAACATCAATTATAGTATTATGTATCCATAGCTTTTATTAATGACAATAATTACATATTAGTGTATTTAATTAACTATACACTATTGTATGGTTTTAATATGAACTTGTATTATTTATTTGTAATTCATAGGTGGCACTAATTTATGCATACTTATCCAAAACCTATTATTAGAGAAGATTATTATTTGGGTAAATACTTGTTTGACTTATGCTAATTTAATGTTTTTTTTTTTAATTCTTTTTTAACTACTAGCCAAAACCTTAACCCTAAATTAGTCTCCTCTTTTATCTATATATGAACATAGAGGAATAATGGGTATAACATATTATGGATAAGAGTTACTATTATACTAATAGAATTAGGCCAATACTATTAATTAAAAGAGGTAATTATGCTACTTAAATTAATATGTGTTACTTTGTTTCTAAGCTTTCATAGATTTTTTATGTATGTATTGTGGGTGTTTGTATTATGGTTGATAACATGATTATAGACATTATCCAATAATTTAATATGGCATTAGAGTTATATAAGTTTCACCTTGTTCTGCATACAAGTTTAAAATCAAAATTATAGTTTTTCATTATTTTTTCTACATATTCAACACTTTTTCAATTTTCTGATTTGTAATTTATTTTTATCTACATTTCAAGTTTCAATCCTAAATTTAGTGCCTTACGGAAAATAACAAATATTTTGCATTTGCCTCACCCTTATGGGATCTTGGTTAATAAAAAAATAGTGAACGTAGTAGGATACTAAAGGTTCAAGAAATTTTATTTTGTAGAAATATCTTAGGTTAGAACTATATTTTAGTAGTTATATAATTCATAATATTTTTGATTCTAGGTAAATCAATAATCAATTTTATCTAATCTATAGTGTGATAGGTCCTTCCCCAATACTCAAGCCATCTCAAAACATTGTATATGGATATTAGATTTTATGTACCTCATGTTACATAGGAAGTGCATATGTTTTTTTATTTTTTATTTTTTAATAGTATTCCTTTTGATTTTTTGATTCTATGATGCATTGAATTTTTTAATATTTCAATAGTAATCCTCTTAGTTGACTGATTCTATGGTGCACTAGTATTCATTTAGTCCTACGAGGTAACTTTTTATATACTTCAGAGAGGGATAGTGTGGTTGTTAGATAATAGAAACCTCTATATTGTTAGGTTGTGGAGCTAAAAGCTTCAACTTATTGCAGACATGGAGGAGGATGCTGAAGTTCCAGAAGTACCAGCATCGGCAGTATGACCGACGTCGGTCATGATGAATGCAGAAGGCAACCGGCATCAGCAGGGAGTCGGTCGACGTCGGTCAGCACCAGTTAGACAGGGACCAACATCGGTCGCCTGTGTGTTCCGAAACTATTCGTTGCACGAATAGTTAGTTTGTTGAACTGAGTGTTTGCATGTAAAGGATATTTCGAGTCTTGAGCTGCATGTCTATTATTAGTAAATTAAGAGTCTAAGTTATTGTTTAAGTCTAGGATCTATTTATAGACCCACTGGCATGTATTGCAATGATGAGCTAAAAAGGAAGGCAAGGAAGATCCTTCCATTGTAAGATCATTGAGTTGCAGGTTGTTGCAAGCTCATAGGAGATCTACATGTGTAAGTATGGTCTGTTGAATTGCAGGTTGCAGGTTCATGGGAGATCTACTTGAAGTACTTTTGATTGCTTGGTGTACCGACAGGGTTATTACTGACTGGTTGGAGAGGTGAACAACAATTCTGTGTGTGAGTTGTGTGTTGGGACCGTTTTTGGTAGGAGAGTGAACTTTTGAATAAGAATTACTGTACACTTGAGGTGTGGGAAGCCTCTGTAAGGTGGAAGAGTGTGGCATCTCTTTATTGTATTCTTTTTTCTGTACGAGTATTAATACAAGATTGTATATTGTCTCTCATATTCTGTGTTATGTGTGAATTCTAGTTACTTATACTTCTGGATATTTCTGCATGTTTAATTGCTTGTATTTGGTAATCATATTGTGCTCTTTCTGAGGAGCAAGATCCTAACAAGTGGGATCAGAATAGGTGTGTTTGTTCTTGGATTCCCCATCAACTGGTATCAGAGCTTTTGGTTGGGATACTAACAAGTTGTATCAGATCTGGTTAGTGTGTGTTGATTACAGGTTACTCACAGGAGTTTCTGTTTGAGTGGGAGTAGAGCAATGGCAGAGCACAGTAAGCTAAGAATGGAGAAGTTTAATGGCAAGAACTATCAAATATGAAGGATGCAGATTGAAGATTATCTATATCAGAAAGATTTGTACTTACCATTGGGTGGGGTTGATTGCAAGCCCCAGGATATGAAGGATGAAGAATGGGAGGTTCTTGATCGGAAGGCTCTAGGATCTATAAGGTTGATTCTTGCATCGTCTGTGATTTCCAACTTATCATAGGCTAAGACAACGGTAGAGTTGATGGAATCTTTGGCAAATTTATATGAAAAGTCCTTAGCTTCGAATAAGGTATTTCTTATGAAGCAATTATTTAATTTGCAAATGTTGGAAGGTGGATCTATACATAGTCATCTTAGTGATTTCCATGGTTTGGTAAACCAGTTAAATTCAGTCAATATTGTTTTTGATGATGAAATTAAGGCTCTCTTAATCTTATGCTCATTACCTGAAAGTTGGGAAAATTTGGTAATGGCAGTTAGTAATACTGCATCTGCATCAAAAATCTTAAAAGTGGATGATGTTGTGAGTGTAATCTTGAATGAAGATATATGCAGGAAAAGCACAGGTGAATCATCAGGGAATGCTTTGAGTGTTGAAGGAAGAGGAAGGCAAAGAGAGAAGATAGAGCATGGGAGATCAAGGAGATCCAAGTCCAGGTATGGTAGAATAACCTACTGGAAATGTGGAAAGCAAGGGCACTTAAAGAGAGATTGCAGGTCGGGTGAAGATCAGCATGAAGGACATGAAGGAGAAGCAGATGTTGCAGAGTTCGTTGCATAGGATGCTCTGGTATGTTCCTTGGATAAAGTAGAATCTTAGGTTTTAGATTATGGTGCCTCTTTTCATGCATCCCCAAATAGGAAATTTTTTCATGAGTATGTCCAGGGAGACTTTGGAGAAATTTGTTTAGGGGATGGTAAGCCTTGTTAAATGGTTGGCAAAGGGAAAGTGAAGCTGAAATTGCAGATAGGTAACACATGGGTGTTGAAGGAGGTCATGCATGTCCCAGTTTTGGAGCAGAATTTGATTTCTATAAGAAGTTTGGGTGATGAGGGTTGCACAGTAACTCTCACAGTAGACTCTTGGAAGGTTACCAAGGGTGCACTTGTTGTACCAAGAGGTAAGAAAGTAGGTACACTTTATCTATCTACTTGTATTACTGATTCTCTTTCTGGGTTATCTACTTCAACTGTAGATTTGAAGATGTGGCTTAATAGGCTTGGTCAAATGAATAAGAAGGAGATGCAAGTTCTTGAGTCAAAGGGTATGCTTTTAGATTTGAAAATCATGAATCAAGATTTTTGTATGCAGAAGAAGAAAGTAACATTTCTTGAGGAATCTGATGTTCGTGACAAGAGCAGGAAAGCCTTGGTTTTCAAGGAGAAGATGACAGACAGGTATTAGTCACAGGGGCTAAGGAATTCTGAGTAGAGCAAGGGTGATTTGGACAAGGATTTGATCCAAAAGGAGCTCGTGGGAAAAAGTCAATTCTCACAAGAAAAACATAGAGACCAACGTCGATTAGAAAACTGACGTCAGCGTCTAGATAAGGACTGACGTCGGCTATGTGCAGCCTAATGTTGGTGACTCATGGTAGATAAACACCAGTGTCGGCAAGGAGGAATTGATGTCGGTAGTGAGGCAATCACATGGAACCGATGTTGGTTGGGTGCAGACTGAGATGTGACTGGCATCGGTCACTAAGACAAATTTTGGGTGGACAGCAAGCTGTCAAGGAGTCTCAAGTGCCCATATGGAGGACTTAAAGGGTAAGTAAGCCTCAAATTCATCATTTCCCTTCTTTACAATACTTGTTGGTCACTAATGGTAAAGAACCAGGAAGTTATTAAAGAAGCAGAGCAGGTAGATCCAAGAAACAGTGGGAGCTTGGCATGGATGAGGATGTGATTCTTTGGAGGAGAACCAAATGGGAGTTTTTGGTGGAGTTGTCAGCTGGAAGTAAGCACTGAGAGACGAATGGATGTTCAGGATGAAGAAGAGCAGAAATGGACACGTGAGATGGAAGGCCAGGGTATATGGTCTTGAGTAAGCTGCAGGGCAATGGAGGTTTGATCATTGTGTTTTCTCTTTACCAGGTTGGATAATATTAGCTACATTATCCTATTATTGTATGTTGTGCTTGTAGCAGGGTTACAAATACAGGGAGTTGCTGAACTAAAGGTAAAGCTAGTTCAGAGATTTGTCATGAAGAATCTGGGAGCAACAAGATTCTTTGGCATGAGTGTGTTCTAGGGACATGGAAGGTCACAGGTTGACTTCATTTTAGGATGTTTGTGTGAGACCGGTTAGCATGTTGATGGTTGGATAGTTCTATGAACAGTGTCTTGATTCACATAATGAGGTTGAGTACATGTGTACTAAACCTAAGTTTTTCCAAGCAGTAGGAGTTGTTAAAGAGTTAGAGCCAATTCGGGAAAGAAGCACTGGAGTGCAGTTCAGTGGATTCTTAGAGGGACCAGCAGCAGGTGCACATGCTATGCAGGGTCAAGTTCTTTTCTACATGGGTTTGTAGATGCGGATGTGGCAGGTGATTTGGATGATAGGGGGTGCACCACAGGGTTTGTGGTGGTTGGTCTTCAAGAGTGATCTTGAAGAGGAATATAGAGCCAAGGGAAAAAACTAGATGATGAACAGGTACAGGTACAGTTGTAGCTATTTATCTCCAAGTGGGAGATTGTTAAGTTATGGAGCTAAAAGCTTCAACTTGTTGCAGACATGGAGGAGGATGCTGAAGTTTCAAAAGTACTAGCGTCAGTAGTATGACCGACGTCGGTCATGATGAATGTAGAAGGCAATCGACATCGATAGGGAGTCGGCCGATGTCGGTCAGCACCAGTTAGACAGGGACTGACATCGGTCGCTTGTGTGTTCCAGAACTATTTGTTGCACAAACAATTAGTTTGTTGAACTAAGTGTTTGCATGTAAAGGCTATTTTGAGTCTTGAGCTACATGTCTATTATTAGTAAATTAAGAGTCTAAGTTATTGTTTAAGTCTGGGATCTATTTATAGACCCATTGGCATGTATTGTAATGATGAGCTGAAAAGGAAGGCAAGGAAGATCCTTCCATTGTAAGATCATTGAGTTTCAGGTTGTTGCAAGCTCATAGGAGATCTACATGTGTAAATATGGTCTACTGAATTGCAGGTTGCAGGATCATGGGAGATCTACTTGAAGTACTTTTGAGTGCTTGGTGTACTGGCAGGGTTATTACTGACTGGTTGGAGAGGTGAACACCAATTCTATGTGTGAGTTGTGTGTTGGGACCATTTTTGGTAGGAGAGTGAACTTTTGAAGAAGAATTACTGTACACTTGAGGTGTGGGAAGCCTCTGTAAGGTGGAAGAGTGTGGCATCTCTTTATTGTATTTTTTTTCTGTATGAGTATTAATACAAGATTGTATATTGTCTCTCATATTCTGTGTTATGTGTGAATTCTATTTACTTGTACTTTTGGATATTTGCGCATGTTTAATTGCTTGTATTTGGTAATCATATTGTGCTCTTTCTGAGTAGCAAGATCCTAACAAGTGGGATCAGAACAGGTGTGTTTGTTCTTGGATTCCCCATCATATATTGTATGCCCTTTAAACCTGTACTATTTACAACTATGGATTCATATATCAAATAGCCTACAGATAAAACACACCTCAACCTAGTATTTATGAAAATAAATCTAATTACATTAAATACATATGTGTGTATAATGGAAAGTGAAGTTGATCTATGAATCAATCCTATCTCAGAGAAGATAAATCAAAATAGCCATTCCTCTTGTTGGTACATTTAGATAATCAAGTTCATGACCAATATGGATCTGCTAGACGTAACTAAGGGGTTTCTTATCACACAATATCACTAGAGAGGGTTCCAAAGCCTCTAGTTGAGAAATATCACACAATAACCCTAGCTAGGTCCTATGGTTTGTAAAAAAGTAATGTAAATCTAATATAGTGCTCACTAAAGCTTGTGGCACAAATGGGGGATAATAAACATAAATAATAAATTTTCAAGGAATAAATCTACTCAAATCAATGTAGAGTTAATCCTAAGCATGGAGAGATAAATACATTCACAAGCCAATACATGTAAATATATTTACTAATAAAATAAGAGTAAGAGTTAGGAATAATTAACTTGAATACAAACCTATCAAGCCTCAATATCTCCCTTGGTCAATGGTGTTTTGCAAGAGGTTTTTGTGGTTCATAAGGATAACAGATATAGGTCAGATCTAGGGTACAATACTTCTCCTATGCATCCAAAAGACTTTTCCCATGAGAAAAAATTCTTCTCCAAAGGAAGAATGAAACCCTAAGCAATGATTCCTCAAGTAGAATGGTAGATAAGCATATAAATAAGCACAAATTAATGATTCTTTCTATTGGAAATGGGGTGAATGATTTATTATATATATGGATCTAATCCTAAACCCTTATAGAGTTTTAGCTGACATAAATAACTCAGTCAACCTAGTTATTTAGAAAATATAATAGTTAGGTCTCAGACTAAGTCACACAGGTTGGCTTAGTCTTATAACGTGCTCAATTTCTTAAATAGGGTTGACCAATTTGATTGTGTTCAGAGGATGGTAAAAATATTTTTGGCTTATGAAGGGGTTATTTGAGGTGGTGAATTGTTTGGAGGAGCGTGTAAGTGAGGTGTTAAAGTTCAGGGAAATGTATAGGAAAGAATTATGTTGGTTTTAAGTGGAGGTATAGGGAATAATAATTTTGAGAAGCACCAATTATTTTCTCACTCCTTTTTTGATACACCCTTCAAGGCATGAACTCAAAGAGATTGAGACTCAGTGGGATATTATAAGAGAGAAAACATTAGTAATTGATAAATTTTAAAAATATTATGTGTATACATATGCCCCACTCAAATCTCAACACATGTCATGTAGTTGTAACATGAAATGGTGCTTCAGGAAAAGAACGTAACAACACATAATGTTAAACTAAGAAAATTATAGTAAGAAGCAAATAAAATAAATGAAAGTATAAAACTGAAACATATATAACTTTACTTAGCTTAGTGTTGTAAAGTAGAAATGAAGTGAGAGACATGTATATGTGTCTAATGTAGGGAACATTAGGTGACCTATAAAATAAGTGAAAATTCATTTTTTTAAAAATATGCATTTAATATGTAAAAAATTCTCTATGATGTCATGATTCTAGAACATCTATTGGTTTAGAAAAAGATCTAGTAGAAACAAAGTTATGGGTAAAAAATTAAATCTAGGCAAAAATAATTGGTATTTAAATAATTTTAAGTTGGAAATATAAATAGGGTAAAGAATAATTCATTTGTAATTTTTTTATTATGAGAAAATTGAGCTCCAAATGACCAAATTGAGCATGAAAATCATCATGGTGAGGATATGATATATGCAATGTGGAGGATGCCTAATGGTTGTAGCTAATGTAGCTTAGGTAAGTGGTGCATTAATTTCATTTTTTTGGTAGTTTTTATTAAAATTAAGCTAGGTGCAGAAAAGTAGTTATTAGGGAAAATTTAGTTAGTGAAAATTACCTTAGGAATTTTTTATATAAACTAAGAACAAAGTGGGAAAATACATAGGAAAGGGTTGGACAAATAAATACCTAAGGTATTTATGGTAAATAGTTCAAAATTCACAATATGTTTCAAACATAGTCAACCCAATCGACTCAGTTGAAAAGAGTAAAAGGTAAGAAAGTGAATGAGTGCATAGTAGAAGACCAACTTAGTATAGCTAGGGGTGGATAACTATGATGTCGCAAAGGGTCATCTCAATTAGAAAATTGATAGGGTTGACTTAGTGTATGCTGGACAATCTAGTATTTAGTAGGGGGCTGATGTAGTTTGTTAAATGGGGTTAACTTTGTAGTAGAAGGTTGATCTAGTTAGCAAAGATGGAAAAATGATTGATTTATTATAAAATGGATGATTGTGTTTATAGGAATGGGGCCGATTATGTAGTAGTGGGATAACATAGTTGGTAAAGAGGGGTGACATGGTTGATTTAATATAAAAAGTTTTGACTATGTAGGGAAAGGGTGAAAAATAGAAAATAGTAGGAACCTGTTGATAAAGTAGTCAATTTATAATAATTTAATAATTTTATGAATATATATTTATCATTTTTATATCGATATCTAATACATTATATGGTATTTAACATTTTATAGAGATGATAGATATTTTGGCACTTGATGGATGCATCTTGGTTACTAGGTTTACTAGAGATATTGGTATATGATGATCAAGTATGGCTAGCCTCCCTTGGATTTGGAAGTATTATAGATATTTGGAGGATCCCTCTAAATTTTGATCTAGTATTCATGTTCCTAAGATCATGGGAGTGAGTGACCAACATTTTTTGATAGGAAGTGGATGGGGATATAATAGAGGTGGGAATCACCTTACAGGATCTCCATGCTTTGCTTAGACTATACATTGTCAGGACTACTATTATTTATGATGTGTTAGAGACCGAGGAGGAGAGGTGAGCCCTAACTTGTTGGGTAATTAGCTCAAATAATATTTACCTTAAATTATGGGTGTGCTTATTTGACGTATATATATATATATATATATATATATATATATATATATATATATATATATATATATATATATATATATATATATATATATATATATATACATACATATATATATATACATATATATATATATATACATATATATATATATGTATATATATATATATATGTATATATATATATATATGTATATATATCTATATATATATATATATATCTATATATATATGTATATATACATATATATATATAATATATATATGTATATACATATATATATGTATATACATATATATATGTATATACATATATATATGTATATATATATATGTATGTACATATATATATGTATATACATATATATATGTATATACATATATATATGTATATACATATATATATGTATATACATATATATATATATACATACATATATATATATATATACATATATATATATACATATATATATATATATATATATATATATATATATATAAACCATTCTAGATATCAATAAGGCCAAGAGAGGACTTGTGACAATGTGTGTGATGTGTCACAAGTCAGATGGGAAGGTACCATTGTATGTAATATCTTTATGTTAGTCAATCCTAGAGTAGGGTAATCTATATGATTTGGTATTAGTTATTTGGGTGTAGTTCATGCATGACATGTATGGTATTCTAACCTAGGGGTAGAAGACTATAGGCCCCATTATTTTATTGAGTAGTTGGATATATCAAATTTTTCTTATGTATCAGCTATCTAGTTTGCCCCATGTTATGGATGATAGGATATCTCATGTGGTGAGGTCAAAATAGGATCATGCAGTACATGTTGTTCCCCATACCTTGACCTTACATATAATTACTCATGGGTACATTGTATGGCATACCTATAGTGACATTGTGGCTAGTTGGTTGACTTGGGCTATTATGGATACTAGATTGGCATGCATGCACATTACTAGACATTATACCTCATGGGTGGATCCACATCTTATAGCTCATGTATCTAAAAAACTAGGCTTACCAATCTAATGGCTCTTCTAGTAGTGCATGATTATTAGGCATGACATGCTAGATATCGTAGAGGTAGAGGGGGTGTAGGAGTAATTGTAGAGATACCTATCATTAGCCCTTATTGAAGAAGACCTTGGGTGGGTTAGGTGTAGCAGCTAAGAATGGCTAGGCAAGATACAAATGATGTGATAGTGTTAGATGTAGAGGGTTAAGATGTAGGTGAAACTAATATGGAGCTGCATTAAGGATTACAATTGTCACCATGATAACCTAGGATAAGGAGGCACTATCGAAGGGAGAAGACATAGGAGATAGCTACCACAAATATATATCCCATGACAAAGGATAGACACATCTGGTCTATAAAGAGACAGATGAGGAAAGGACCATGGTGTGCATAAGTGGTGTCTCCAAGATTTGTATTTATACAAAGGTATCCTATAGTGTAGGTGTTTGGAAATCAAGTTGATAGGGAGACCGTGGTTGGTGACACCAATGTTGGTGAGAAATACTTGAAGTTTTTAAGTTTTTGGATAGATCACTAGTTTCATAGTTATTTATGTACTTATTATGTATATATGGTTTTGGAGATATATAAATATATGAGATATAATGTATATTTGGTTTTTGCATTTTATAGATATGTTTGAGGAGTTTAGATGGGGTGCCATAGTTTGAGGCACCCACTGATATATTTTGGATGGGCTATTAGGGTATCCTAATAATATTACTATGGAGGGATTTATAGTATAATATTCCCCAAAATATGCTAGTTAGTTTCAAATTGTGGGAGAAGTAGTTAGGTGAATAGAGACACATGGAGAGGGCCTATAGTTACCTCTTGGAGTTGGGGATGGAGAGGCCCGAGCCTAGTAGTCATTGGTCTAAGAGTGAGTTACTCATATGGAAATGATGATAGAGATTGGATGTGTGTAAGCCTAGGTGGCTAATTTATAGGGATATGTTTATGGTCTAAGATCCTAGACTACCTCATTACAACATATTATTCATAGGGGTCAGTCGTAAGCATCTATGGATTGTGTGGCTTAAACACCTGATAGACACAATGGAACACAACCTTAGAGCTATAGACATTGTATTTATGATTTTATTATGTTGTATTAGACTCATGTTATATATTTATATGGACATTTCTTGATCTATGAGTTGTACTAATGTTATTGCTGGTTGTATGGATGTACTTCCTTTCTAGCACATGTATTTTACTTTTGTTGTATATGCTATGAGAAACATATGATTTATGTTTTCTTTTCTAGTATTATGTGACATACATGCATGGTTAAAAAGAATAGCATATAATTTTGGTAAAATATATAAATAATGATAAAATGTAATACACACTAGATCATGATGGGAAATGTGTAAAAAAAAGATGAATAAATATAGTAACCCAAAATGGTAAAGTAAAGTAACAAATGTTTAAAACCATGTATAATTAAATTACACCAAATTAAAAAAAATATAAGTCATACTAAATCAATATGGGAAACATGAAAATAAAAAATAAATGTAAGTATAAATCAAATTAATCATACTAAATCAATATAGGAAGTTTGACAAATTTAATAAAATGGTTGTAAACATACACATAATCAAAAAATAAGAAGATAAAGTGAAATGTTTGTGAAGTAAGCATAAAAAACACTAAATCAAGATGGGAAGTATGTAAATGACAAGTAAATCATAATTTAAAATAAATTATATCCAATTTAAAGTATGTAATATTATTGTGACATGGTTAGAGTATGGAATTTTATGGGAATGTTTTGTGAGGAATGCCTGGTCCTATCCAAGGTCTTCTACTACAACTGACAAAGGGAACACCAATGAGGTGGAGATAAATGTTGAATCAAATTAATGAGATTTAATGCACTAATTTGTGAAGAATTCCTAGTACTATCAAAGGTCTTATACTATAACTCATAAGGAGAACACCAATGAGGTCAATGGTAACAAGGGAAAAATCACGGAAATATTTTGTGAGGAATGTCTGGTCTTATCTAAGGTCTTATACTAAAACTCACAAAGGGAAATCCTAGGGGTATGATTGGTTAATAAAATAATATTCATCAAGGAAAAATATTGAGATTGTTGTAATGAAATAAGGAGGGTAAAAATAAAGACATGCATTTATAATAAAACCTTAGTAAGCATGAGGAAACTAGGTAAGAAGGAAATTTCTAAGGGTCTAGTGACCATCAAAATATAGAGGATACCTGCTCACAATAAGCACAAAGATTTATAGGTAAATAGAAAAAATACTAAGATCAACTCAATAAATTTATATAAAAAAATAAATTAAAATGGGCCTACCTTTCCACAACATGTTTCCCATTCATCAGGACCCCTTATAGAGCCATTGGTATACTATGAAGATTGGGTACTTATGTGATAAAGTAGGTAGTACTTTATATTCTCATTCTCATATCTCAATCTACTAGCCTACTGCACCCCAATGGACATTGAATCTATCATGAGGCCAAATATGGAGTTTGAGCTTTTATTAGTGATGAAAGATGTTCTAAAAATAGGAGGTCACATATTTTGGTGTGATTACACTTTTCTATTTTATATTTTCCTTTTTTATCATTACCTTTTTTAAAAAAAATGATTGGGCTTTTAAAAAAATTATGGCTTTTGTGATTCCTCAATAAGTTTATATAAACAAAGAAATTAAAATAGACCTACCTTTTCAAAACATGTTTCCCATTTATCAGGACCCCTTATAGATCCATTGGTCTACTATGAAGATTGGGTACTTATGTGAGAAAGCAGGTAGCACTTTATATTTTTATTCTCATATCTAAATCTACTACCCTACTGCAGCCCAATGGACATTGAATCTATCATGAGGCCAACTATGGATTTTGAGCTTTTATTAGTGATGAGAGATGTGATAAAAATAGGACATCACATATTTTAGTGTGATTAGACTTTTGTATTTTATATTTGCCTTTTTTATCATTGCCTTTTTTTAAATGATTGGGCTTTTAAAAAATTTATGGCTTTTGTGATTCCTCCTCCATATGGATTTGGCATAATAAACATTAGTGATAAAATTGATACATACGAATGAGATTTAGACTTTGGTTAGAGGAGACCAAGTAACCACAAATATGATTGAGTAGACAACTTAGGCTTACCTATGAACCAATATGTAATCTCAAGTTTCAACTGTATGTACACTTATTATGTGAAAATAAATAATGGAATAAGGGAGATCAAATAGATCGGTGTATATAAGTAGTGTAATGAGAAGTCATGTTTGCTAAATGATCATATGGTAAAGATAAAATACTAAGGGAATGATATTTTTATAACCATGTCACATAATTAATTATCTTTGTTTGAGTTGAAAGTAGTAAACAATCATCAAAGAGAATAAATAAATCCATGTGAAAGAACTGAAACCATAAGCATAAGTTTGAAGCCATGAAAAATAAGAATAAGTCATAAGATAAAGCTAAAGATAATGAATCCATGTAAAAAACATAAAGCATAATATAATGGTTCATGCAAGAGAGATAAGCAAAGCCATCTTTGAGAAATAGATAAAAATATAACATATATAAATGAATCACAAATCCAATCCAAATCATGTAATAAAATGATAAATAATATGATATAACACCATGATGTGTTCACAAATACTGATATATCTGACAAAATTTCAAGCATAACATTTGACACATCCCTATGCAACAATATTTTGATGTTAGTCAAAGTATCATAAATATTCATATAAAATTGTGAAAAGACTTCCTTTTAATTTCTACATAACACTTAGGTATGTTAGAAGAAGAATGATTCTCATGCAGCACCTCCTATGTGGGATACTCAATGCAAGGAATAGGTATCTCAATATGAATGGTATATGTGGATCTATGTGAAGGTGCAGCCGATAAAGAAGGAGGAACCTTCATGTGAAGGTGATTTTTAACAAGAGGGATAATCAGTACCAGTCTATATTATGGTAAATATCAAAGATGTTGTTGAAGCACTCAAGACCGATTAGTATGATGGGTAGTACACTAATGCCAAAGATAACATACTTCCCCACATTTAGGGATGTACTCTATAAAGTAACTTGGGAGGTGGGATAGTCTTATCTTTGGGTTGTGTTATGACTAGATGCAATGTATCAATATATCATTTAAGATTTTGATAGTGAGGATATGAATGGTTATGTGTACCATGGAAGCAAAAAATACATCTTTTAGTAGATGGTGGAGGTCTACTAGATGAAGTGGTAGAGAAAGAAGCATGTTATTATTGATGTAGATGACAATCCTTAGTCTAATGACCAACAAATCTCTGAATATCATAATAGGGATCATCTACCCATTATGAAGGTATATGATCAGGCTTAGGTAATGGTATAATACCATCACCAAGGAAGGGAGAAGCTAGATCATAAATTAGACTAATATCATCCATATGTATGGATGGTTATGCAACAGGTCAAAGCAGAGTGGCTAACATCTACAAAGGAAGCAAACTAGAAGGACCATGATATCAAGCAAAATGATAGGGTCCTATCCTATCGTGGTCCATAAGCATATTCTCAGGAGGTTTAATAATGACTGGAGGTATAGTGCATGTGTGCTCCATCTCTAACCTATGGACAATAGTGGAAAAATTAATATTAAGTATTATAAGAGAAGGAACAATAGAAAAAGAACTAAAAGACTATAATAAAGAATAATCATATCTAATAACCACTACAGTTTTATCTTAAATAAATCCATCTAAAAATGGGTCATCTAAAGAATAACCATCATCATAATTAGGTGTATGTAAGTCAATAATACATCATGAACTATTTAATCAGTTAAGGAAGCATGGTGAATTGAATGTTTAGTTTTTGATAAAGTAACTGGTATTTCATTAAAATTTGTTGATTGGATCAAAGTTGAAGAGGAGGAAGTTAAGTGATGATGTTAGGGGAGAGACCAAAAGTTTTTATCCTTAAGTTTATCTCATCTAGTTCATCAACGTCTGAGTCTAAGAGGTAAGGAGGAATATTTTTGATAAATTTTAGATGACCATTATAACCTCTAGTAGAGTTGATACGATACTTAAAGCATTAAGATTATCAAAATGGGACACTAGGTAAGGGTTCAAGGTTGGGTATTTTAAAAACACCTCATTCTTATAATTGTTAAAAAATTCAAGGATTTGTGTCCCCTTGAATCTTGTATATAGCACCATTATAAGGGAATTTGACATATTGGTATGTGGATGAAGCAACTAATATCATGTGATATGTCTAAGGTCAACTGAGTAAGATGTTATAGGAAAGTGTAAACTTAAATATCATGACTTTGACATGAACAGTGATGGGAGGAATGGTGAATGGAAGCCAAAATGATATAAATAAGGCATTTATCTTATATCATATCATTGGCATGTATTGCATGTGTATTAAGGTTAGATTGAGAGTATCCAAGTTTTTTGATAAAGTCAAGGGAAGCAACAGAAGTGCCTAAGCCTTCATCATTTAAAACATGTTTAACTCAGATATCACCTATTTGAATGCTAATTAATAAAGGGGGATAATCTGAACAAAGCAATATCTCATTAGGGATCATGGAAGAGATAGGTAATTTAAGTGAAAGAGAAATGTCCATTATTTCATCAACATGGATAGACATTTACTCACATTTTTGTAGAATTCCATATCTAGATCTGGATAAATTAGCTTCTTTCCCTATGGGTGGAGAATGAATGATGTTCATTTTGAATAATAATTACATTAAGTGGTTATGATGGTGAGGAGAAGGTCATATAATCTCTAAGAAGGGAATTTGGGATGGAATATAAGAAATGGGTGGAGAACAAATGATGTTCATTTTGAATAATAATCACATTAAGTGATTATGATGGTGGGGAGAAGTTCATATAAGCTCTAAGAAGGTAATTAGGGATGGAATATGGGAAATTTATAGCATAGGATCCCATTCATCATAACCCAGGAGAGGATTATTGGACAAAGGTGTGTAATGTTGTAATAAATCAATTAAATTAGGTTGGATGTGAAATTAAGTTTATGTTGATAAGGTATTATTGGTTTAAGTTGGTCTAAGGTAGGTTAATTAATCTTATGTGATGTGGTTTTGTGTTGATGTATTTCATGTGGTTGAGTAGAAGAAATATTGTTTGATGTTTGAGGGATGTTTACTTGAGGTGTGGAAGTTGGGGAAAGAGTATAAGTTATCAATGGTATGAGAGGTATGGTCAATTTGTGTTGTTGGTGGTGATGGTTGAATGTGTGTTCATTCCACATACTCCAATTCTATGAGATGAGATGGGGAAGTGTCTTGAATAATGCAAAATTTTGACAAGGTGTGATGGTTAGGGGTTGGGATTAAATTAATATAAGTAACTACTCTACTCATTTAGTCATGTTAACCACATTTTCATTATTGGTGTTAAGATATATAGTACTTCCAATGTTATTGGTAGTATGGGTAGGTTGATCAATGTTATCTTGATGATCAGGAAGGGGATCCTTATATATAGATAAATGATCATTATCTTGGTTTAAATCTTGATTCTTAGTTTGGGTTTCATGAGATTTAAGTGTGATGTCATAAGCTTGATTATGTTTTCATATAATGGATTTGTTGTCAAAGTTGGGTCCAATGAGAAAGTACATAGTGAGATTTCTTAATTGTCTACAAGTTTCATGAGAAGGGCCCCAACTTGCAGGAAACCAAAAAAATTTATCTAGATCATACCATGTTTTCATAGGACATGTGGGGTTAATATCTCGTGGTAAAGGTCTTGGAATTTTTTTAAAAAGTTTTTCTAATGACAAAGGTTTGTGCACATTGGTATGATTGTTTTGAGAAAATGTGGGATTATGAGAATTGTTATTAGGTGGAGGAACATGTTACATGGTATTGTTTAGATAAATGGCTTGGATGGTGTATATGGTGTCATCATTATCTATAACACCATCATTGGTTGCATGGTGGTTTTTAGATTTAGCAAGCATGTAAGTTCCCATTCTAGGTTGGGGAGGTTCAAATTGATGTATAAGAAAATCTTGACGTTTAACTTGGTCAAGAGTATCTTCCAAAGTTTTTAGGGAAATAATCCTAACACAATATTATAATTTAGGGTGAAGAGAATTAGTAAATAAGTGGAATAGGTTCTCATCCATCATACTAGGCTCAAATTTATTAGATAAAGCTTTCCATTGTTTGATTAAAACTTGTGCCGTTTTAGTTTCTAAATTTTTAAAATTGATGAAATGAGCTAAGATGTTTTTCGGAAGATCGGTAGTTTGGAATTATTGAACCAATGAATTGACCAAGTCTTCTGAGCTAGTAATGGAGTGGGGTTTTCAGTTGATTATACCAATCTAAAGAATTTCCTAAAATAATTTTATCTAAGAGTTTAGTGATAACAATATTAATACGCTTAACCCAATCTTTGTAAAGGTTTCTAAATGTTTTTAAATACACATTAGGATCCATAGATCCATTATAAGTGATAGTGGGAGTGATATATCTTATGTTGATGTTGAAAATTTGGGGTATAATAGATTCATTTTATAATCATCTGATGGTTTTGTTTTTAAGTGGGGGTTGCGGTATGAGGTTACCATGTGAATTCATAAGGGAGTAGGGGAGGGAATTAGTATTTTATGCTCCTCATTGAGCATGTTGGGGTTGGTTTTGAAAATGATATAGATGATTTTGCATTTGCATCATTTGATTTTCATTGTTAGTTTGAAATGTATACATTTGGTTAAGAGCTTGTAATAAAATTCACTTGATCTGAGCACTATTTAAGCTAGTAAAAGTAGAATTTGATGCATTAGTGTTGTGTGAGCTATTAAGAGCTTGATATGAATTATGAGTATGAGATGAGGTAATGGCATGAGTGGCACTAGTAGATTGAGATGCACTAGTAACATAAGAAGCATTGGTAGCATGAGATGCACTAGTGGCATACGAAGCATTAGTAACATGAGATGCACTAATAGCATAGGAAGAACTAGTAACATGGGTATGTGTGTGGGTATGTTGGAGAGCCTCTCTAAAGGTTGAACCTATCATATTTGTGGAAGTACTTGGTATGGAGGTAAAATAATACATAGAGGATGAGGTCATAGTGTTAGAAGGAGACATGATAAAGGGGAAAGGTGTAGATTAAAAAAATGACTTGCCCCAAATCCTGTGGAAAAGATAGATGAAGGTTAATGGGGTTTTCCTATAGGAGTTCCCATCATGAGGTTATATATGATTGTAGGATCTTTACCTCTATGTTGAGGATTTTCTTTGATGAGAAGGATAATTTTAACCATATAATTAGGATCACATTCATCTTCAAGCACAAACAAGGGGTTAAATATCGTGGAAGAATAAGGATGAGTTCCATAGTTGGTAGTGCGAGTGCTAACATGGACATTTCTTTGATTCATGTTAGGTGCCACAAGGTGTGTTTTAGGAAGTCTATTGTGATTAGTGAAACTCATCATGTTGATTTGATTCAAGTCTTTATTATCATCAAATAAAAAACTAATTATGAGGGAGGGAAGCTATGCACCTATTATAAATGAGGATAAATTGGTATGATACTAGGTCGAACCAGTCACTAGTAGAATTTGGCAAATAAATGACTACGTGACTAAAACTTTTAGTCACGACAGCTAAAAATGACTAAATTCTACTATTTTTTTGAAACACAACTATAAATGACTAAATAAATGACTAATTTGATCATCAAGTAAAAAATACAACTAAATAATTAGTCACACAAATAAAAATTAGATAATATGATATTAAAGTAGGTAGTTAAAGTGACTAAATAATCGTTATTTCCAAATACTTCAATATTATTTACATTACTTTAAAATTATTAATAATAATTACATTATTGTACAAATTTGACTATTAAAGTATCGTTAAGTCATGTAAAATAACTATCAATTTATTTGGTTGATTTTATACAAATGATATATAATTTTTTTTATTATATATGTTATGTCTTTTATATTAATATTAGTTTGTATAATTCTTATTTTAATAATATATATTTATTTTAAATATATATACATACATATATATATATATATATATATATATATATATATATATATATATATATATATATATATATATATACAAACACATATATAGACAATACACACACACACACACAAACACACACATATATATACATATATACATATGTGTGTGTGTGTGTGTGTGTGTGTGTGTGTGTGTGTGTGTGTGTGTGTGTGTGTGTGTGTGTATGTACGTATATATATGTATGTACGTATATGTATATATATATATATATATATATATATATATATATATATATATATATATATACATACATACATACATATATATACGTACATATATATATATATATATATATATATATATGTATATATATGTATATATATGTATATATATGTATATATATATATATGTATATATATGTATATATATATATGTATATATATATATATATATGTATATATATATGTATATATGTATATATATATATATATATATATATAATATATTTTTTATTTTACATAATAATATATATTTTTTAACTTAATATTAAATAATTAATTTAAAAAATTAATTAAAAAATCTAATCATTAAAAAAGCATTTAATACGGGAAAGGCACTGCAAAAGACACCTAATGCAATGATGTGGAGGACATTTAATATTTTTATTATTTAATTTTTAGTGGCAATAATAAAGTTGGATTATGTGGAGAATTACTTTAGAATTGTGTGTGTGTGTGTGTGTGTGTGTGTGTGTGTGTGTGTGTGTGTGTGTGTGTGTGTGTGTGTGTGTGTGTGTGTGTGTGTGTGTGTGTGTGTGTGTGTGTGTGTGTAATTTTTTTTATTTTAAATAATATTATAATTTTTTTAACCTAATATTAAATCATTAATAATATCTTATATGTGTTCAAATGTATTAATTTAAAAAACAATTAAATTAAAAAATAAGAATCTAAACATTTAAAAAAAATTAATAGGGAAAAGTTGAAAACACACTGACCATGTGGAGGATATATAATATTTTTATTATTTAAAATAGATAAAAGGATACATGTGGATTATGTGGAGATTTGGAAGCTTTTTGCACATTTTGGTGATTAAATTATTCATCGACATAGCATTCCCCTCCCATTGGGGAGAGCAACATCCATGGATCGATCAAGTAGGTCTGTCAGATACCATCATAATCAATGGCAATAAGAAAGATGGATTTAAGGTATCTATCAATGGTTAAAAGGAAGCCCTAAACTTCATGCTATACTAAATTGATACCTCATTTTTTAACCTCTATTATAGTGACAAGTTAGGATAAATGCAACCACCATCTTCTCCTCCATCGTCATGCCATTGTGCTCTTTAAGGGATTCTTCCATAAATTAATGTGATAAAACCCTTTCTGAGTATGTCAGAAGATGGGTGGGACTAGAGCTTCCAGATTCAAGTGTTGTGTCAAGTTGTTTTGATGAATAAGAGATATTTCTCATCTCCTCACCAAGATCTATGCTTAGTTTTTATCCACCCTCCACTCATGGCACTACCACCTTCAAGAAGCAACACCACGATAATGTCAATCTTGATTTCACCATCACCATCACTGACATTGACAATTATTTTCTAGATTTGAATCTATTTGTGGATACCATAGACTTCATGAGTTTGAGTTTGCCATATAGATTTGACCCCTATACTTGGTCAAGGGGAAAAGTAGCTAATATCAATGTCAACATGGGGGAGGAAAGCATCGATGATTTCTTGGGGTTGGACCTAGATGCAAAGTATCTTTTTGGAGATGAATTCGGGGATGTTTCATTTATAGATGACTTCATCCCACTAGGTGTCAAAAATGAGGATGATGATTTGTTTTTTTTGTTTCAGGGAGAAGATGATCTCAACGTTATGGATTTGGACTTGGATTACATGTAACTTTGAATTCATATTCATTATATTGGGGAAATTTTTGAGTTTTATCTGCCCCACTAGGCTAACGAAAACCATAAATAACAAGGAATGGAAAATTCACACCCTAGTCCATGCTATTCTTCTTTTGCCCATAAGGATGTACATATATTTTTTATATTTTATATTTTTCATTTTTATTGTTATTTTTTCAATTGTGAGGGAAAACTTGCATGAGAATTTATGTGTGAGATGTCATTTGCCATCTATCCTTCCCATTGTCATCTTTTGTTTGAACATTTATAATTATTAATCTCTATATCTTTTAATTTATTTTGAGATACTTTACCTTTTTGAATTGAAAATATATGTAAACCTCTCATGTACAAGAAGAGACATACCTTATTACAACACAAATCCTTCTAGGGTTCCTGGTAAGCAAGAGTTGAATGTTATCTTCTGCATATTTCAAATTCAAGAACAAATAATTTACTCTCACTATAATTATGAAACAATATTACATAAAAATCCTATCTAAAATAAAAGAATAAAAAATAAATTTAAAATACGTGCTTCTGGTTAACCAAAATCAATGTTTTATAGTTGTTTAATGGGAATACATCCCAAACACATCTCATATTTACCTAAATAAAGATTGGGAAGCAAGAGTAATGGTATCTATCTAAGCTAATTGACACATTACAATGGATAGAAATTAGTGAATACAAATTACTAAATATTCTACCAATGGACAAAAATCATTTAAAACAAATGACTAAATGTACTACTAATGGACAAAAATCAGTGAATAAGAATGATTAAATATACTATCAATTGATGGTAATTAATGATTACAATGATTAAATAAATGACTACCATGACTAAATAAATGACCAATTAATAAAAGTTAATGACTAAATATACTACCAAATTGATCAATCAAAACAACCAATAAATGACTAAAAATGGTTTAGTCGTCAATTTGGTCATGTTATAAATAACTAGAAATAAAATACTAATGGTCATGTGATCATGTTTGGTCATTTATATGTAATTTTTAGTATTTTTTTAATCATATATTATTGTTTTTGTACTAGTGAATTGACACTATTCTATAAGAAGATGAGTAGTTTAGGATGGAAGAGACACAATCAAACATGTCAACTATGTTCTATGGATGGTTAAGCTTAGAAAGTATATGAGACATACAATCAAATAGGTTGACTATGTGCCAAAGGTAAATAAAACAGGTAACATGTAGGACATTGATTTGAACTGGATGATTATGTCCTTTAGAAGGGTAAAAATACCAGCCTGTGAGAGACTAGGTCAAACAGAATGACTATGTTGTATGGAAGAATAAAAATACAAACCTATGAGAGACTGAGTCAGAAAAAATGATTGTGTTCTATAGAAAGGAAAATTATAAGAGACACAGTTGAGTGGGTTGACTATGTCCTGAGGGTGAATGTAGGTTTAGATAGTTATGACTCATGACAATCTAGTGTTGATTATCAAAGAAATTGAAATAAACACATAGGCAACTAGGTCAACCTAGTCAATCTAGTTGAGACACATAACACAAACCTTGTATGAACATTGGCCAATAATTTTTTTTAAATACAATATATAATAAATAAAAAGCAAGCAATAATGTTGAAAATAGAAATGTTAATATATGCGGTCATTCATAAATGTTTTAAATTATATCTTTAAAAATAAATGTGATAGGATGTTTGAATTTATAAAGGAACTAGAAAGAGGTAAACTAAATATGGTTTTAGGTTGTTAAGGTTGAATGAGATCTATATTGGTGATGGTACTAGCTTGATATTGGGGACTACCCCATCACTTCATAATCCCATAATGATAAGTGTGTCGGTTGCTTTGCCAATATATACCATCAACCACATATTTACATATGGCTTGAAAATTTAATTGGATTCCCTCTTAGTGATGAAATCCATGTAGATAGACATTGGGTATAATTTTTTTATAATTTTTGAAATTTTTTAATTTGGAAATGTGTGAATAAAATAAAAAACAATTGTGACTAAATCAGTAAATTAAACTTTCTTATTTAGACTATGTGTTCTACTCTAAGAAATCAAGAAGCAAAATGAAAGATGAATTAATTAATATCAATGTGAGTTAATTCCTTTACTTAAAGAGTAATAGGTAATTTGGGTCAATCTAGTATGAAAATAATACATAACAAAATTGACTTGATCAATTTTATCTATTGAAAAAATCCAAAGAAACACAATTGAACAAGTTGATTGAGTGTCATAGGCAAGAAGAAACTATAGAACTAAGTTGATCCAGTCGAGTTAGTTTACTATAGGGTTATAGTTTTATAAAACTAAAACTATGAAAAACAAGACTGAAATAAAGAAAATAAATGACTAAGTTGGTGAGAATGAACCTAATGATTTTATAATGTTGAATTGTAGTTTTTATACCATGTCTTCTAGATTAAGATTCTTAACCTACTAAAACATTTAACTGGGTCTAAAACTAGTATGTATAAAAAAAACTTGAGTCAAGTAGATTGATCTAGTTCTCTGTAATTGAAGATGGCTTGCACAAAGCCAAAAAGAGTCATTCAGATTGACTCTGCATTAAACATTTACACAAAAGGTTAGATTGAGTCGAGAGATTCAATCTAATGATATAAAAATTAAATAAATAAGAAATGAAAATAAATGAAATCGTTAAATAAAACCTACAAGGATTATTTTCACATTGGGTTCACTAGAATGCATATAAGGGAAAGTGAAGCTGATCTATGAATCAATCCTATATCGAAGGAGATAAATAAAACTAGCCATTCTTCTTATTGGTACATTTGGACAATCAAGGTCATAATTAATATGGATCTGAGAATGAACCTAATGATTTTATAATGTTGAATTGTAGTTTATATACCATGTCTTCTAGATTAAGATTCTTAACCTACTAAAAGATTTAACTGGATCTAAAACTAGTATGTATAAAAAAAACTTGAGTCAAGTAGATTGATCTAGTTCTTTGTAATTGAAGATGGCCTGCACAAAGCCAAAAAGAGTCATTCAGATTGACTCTGCATTAAACATGTACACAAAAGGTTAGATTGAGTCGATAGATTCAATCTAATGATATAAAAATTAAATAAATAAGAAATGAAAATAAATGAAACCGTTAAATAAAACCTACAAGGATTATTTTCACATTGGGTTCACTAGAATGCATATAAGGGAAAGTGAAGCTGATCTATGAATCAGTCCTATATCGAAGGAGATAAATAAAACTAGCCATTCTTCTTATTGGTACATTTGGACAATAAAGGTCATAATTAATATGGATCTAATATACCTAATTAAGGGCTGTATTAATACATAATATCACTAGAGATGGTTTTAAAGTCTTTAGTCAAGTAATACCACACAATAACCCTAACTAGGTCCTATGGTTTGTAATAAAGTAAAGTAAATCTAATCTAGTGCTCACCAAAGCTTATGGCACAAGTGGGGGATGAAAAACATAAAAAATAATGATGTAAAGAATAAATCTACTAAATTCAATGTATAAGAAATCCTAAACATGGAGAGATAAATACAATCATAAGCTAATACATGTAAACCTATCTACTAAAAAAAGAGAATTAAGAGTTAAGAATACTTACCTTGAAGACAAACTTACTGAGCCTCAATCTCACCCTTGGTCAATGGTGATTTATAAGAGGTTATTGTGGTTCATAAGGATTAAAAAGATATGTTAGATCTAGGCTACAAAACATCTCCCATGCATCTAAAATACTTTTCCCATAAGACAAGATTCTTATCCAAAGGAAGTATGAAACCCTAGGTAATGAATCTTCAAGTAGAATGGTGGATAAACAGATAAAGAAGTTAAAATGAATTATTCTCTCTATTATAACTAGGGTAACAGATGTGTTTATATACCCATATATAACCCTAAAAACTTCCATAATTTTAACCAACACAGTCAGCTCAATTGACGTAATTATTTATGAAGTAGAATAGTCAAGTCTTGGACTAAGTTGGCTAGGATGACTTAGTCTTGTAATGTGATCAATTCCTAAAACAAGGTCAATCCATTAAGGTGATCATGCATACTTACCAATAATATAATATTAGAGAACATTATTAATTAAATGAATATTTGATTTACTTATACTAATAATAGTTTTGTTTTATTTTGTTTAAAACTACTCATTAAAATCTTAAGCCTAACCCTAGCCTCATATTTTATCTATATAACAATATAGAGGGATAATGGGTGAGGAATATTATGGATAAGAGTTATTGTTATACTAGTAGAACTAGGTTTAGTTCTCTTACTCAAAACAGGTAACTATGCTACTTAAATTAATATGCATTACATTGTTTTCTAATATTTTTATTGATTTTTATGTCGGTATTGTAAGTGTTTGTCTTATGGTAGCTAACACAATTCTAGACAATATCGAATAATTTAATATGGTATCAGAGATATATAAGTTTCTCCTCATTCTACATGTATGCTTAAAAATTGAAACTATAATTTTTCATTATTGTTTATGCATATTCGACATATTTTTAGATATGTAATTTTTTATGTGTCTAGTTTCAATCTCAAATTTAGTGCCTTACTGAAAATAACCAATATTATACTTTCACCTCACCCTTATGGGATCTTAGTTAATAAAAATTAATAAATGTAGTGGGATACTAAGGGTTGAAGTAATTTTATTTTGTAGAAATACCCTAGGTTAGAAGTGTGTTTTGGTAGTTTTAAAACTCACATAAGTTTTCATTATGTAAAAATCAATAATCAAATTTGATTGGTCTATAATTTGAGGGGTACTTCCCCAATACTCAATCCATAAAACAACATTGTCTATGAATATTAGATTACTCTTACATCGTGTTATATAGGAAATGCCTAGTATTTTTATTTATTTATAATAATAACCCTCTTGATTAAATGATTTCATGGTGCATCGGTAATTGGTTATCCCTGGGAAGTTAATCTTTATATACCACAAGGATGAGATAGTGAAGTTGTGAGATAATAGAAACCTTTGTATTCAGTGCCCTTTGGACCTATCCATTATTTATGATCGTGGATTCATATATCAAAGATCTTGAAAATCAAACACACCTTAACCTAGTATTTTTGAAAATAACTTTGGTTACATTTAGTAGATTTGCACTACTATAATATTATTTATTCAACATTAACTATAGTGTTTAATATCTATCTTTAGTTATAATATATCTATTTAAGGTTCTATTTTTCAGCAAATAATAGAGAAAGAGAAAATAAGAGGGAATTTTTTGGTGGAAATGAGTTTCTTGGATTTTTTTATTCATGTGGGAAGGCCATAGATTAACATTTACATGTGAATAAAAAAGAGAACAATTTTTTTCAGTCACAGGGCAATCACACCATTATGATGTTCTCATCAAGATGATCATTTTAACTAACATTTCAATTTTTTAAAATACATATATTTTATTTTCTCCTGCAGTCTCAAAATTATTTTTCATATTTTATTTGGCCCATAGGTCAATTACACCATTGTGATTTTCTCATCAATACAATAAGTTTAACATAAATATTTCTTGCATGCAAAATTTTCAAGGTTATTATTACTCAATATTTTTTGCTAAAAATGGTAATAGAAAAGATAACCGTCTCAGGTTCTAACTATTTCAACTAGAAAGAATACATTGATGATGTGCTCCTTAGCAAGGTATCTATGACATTGCAATGAATAAATAAGTTGCACATTTAGATCTTGTCAAATGATAAAAATGATAAAATCATTCTAATTAAGTTAGAGGCACCCTTGGTTAGTTAGTATCCATTGAATTACATTTTCATTTTTAAGGCTATGTGGAACCTTGTAACATTTGGACTACATTAGCAAATTTTTTTCAAAAACATATTAAGTTGAGAGCATGCCAATTGGAAAACATGTTCAATGTTCTTAGTCCAAAAATACTATCCTTGCATAGAGAATTTCATCACTGAAGTCAAGTACTCGAGATTTTCACTCATTAAAACTAGTGATACCAAGAATGATGCAATAATCATAATTACTATTTTGTCAAATTTGAGTCCTCCTTACTCAGTTTTATTTCAAACTACTAAACACATCTAGAATATATGGGATCTGCATATGTGGCATTGATTTTTGACAAGTTCTATGAGAAACTTCAGAGATAACAAAAAATGTGACTTTTATTAAGGTAATATGACTTGAAGGTACTAAGTAATAGGCAATAGTATTCAAATATACTAATGTGGCATCAAAACCTAACTCTAGAAAATGGAAGTGATTTTCTAGGAAAAGAGGGAAAGCAAGGCCCAAGCCTAAGGGAAATCAATTGGATCAACAAAATTATTCCCCAAGTAAAAAAAAAAGGCAAATATAAATTAAATGTTAATGTCAATGAAGAGTGTTGTAATTGGTGTAAGAAACTAGGCCATGTTGAACATCAATATTTCAATAAAATTACATATTTAGAAGCAAATCTAAAAATATAGATTCCTTCTCCCAATATAGGAGAAACACTTTATGAAATAATATTATTATTATTGCTTGTATTAGAATGGATTTTATATTTATGATCGTCTCACTATATGATGCATGATGACTTATTGTTTTAAAAGCTTGACCAATGTAACACAATTAAAATTTGTCTAGGAAATTCTAATCCTCTATTTTTTGAGGATGAATGGATAGTTGAAAGGGATAATGGTGTATTAAAGAAAGTTATCCATGTTCTAGAATCTCCATATATCATATAACACATTTAGTTGAAGGGTAAACTATTGAGATTACACCTACCAATGTTGTCATCAGAAATATCAAAGACTAACCTACTATTAGAGCCACTAATAAGGTTGATCATCAAGAATGATTATACAAATTTGAAAAAAATGTGCTAAATAGACCTTCAGGGCAGATGCACAAATTTGGGGTCATAAAATGTGACATTCATGGGGAGATTATTTTTTTTAATAAAGGAAGTATGCCTTTTTTTTTCAAATCTTCTATGCTTATGTTTGTTTGGCATGGTGCCAAATAAAAAGGGTTTACACCATTTTAAAATGAGTGTACACCATTTTTGAGTCAAAGGACATACATCATTTTATAACCATAAATAGTGTATACCCTTTTAGAGGCACAAAGGGTGTACACCCTTTATGATTTTAAAAGGTCGTACACCTTTATTAAATCTCATTTTTTTTGTTTTTCTCAAACCAGTGACCCATTTTTTATGATTTAAAGAATTATCACATTTTGGAATATGTCTTGAAGAGGGCATGCATACTTTAGCATTGCATCTCTCCAACTAGATTTAACATTTTTATCATGGTCTCAAGTATCTTGATTATTAAATTTCAATTTTAGGGTTTGCATTTATATGTATTTATGATTAAGGAATTGAAATTAAATTTACATTGAAGTATTATATTTCTTGAATAAAAATTATATTTTTATAAATCTATATACAAACTTCATTGAACCCATTGCCTAAAGAAAATATTGAACAAAATCATGATCAAAACCCTCAATAGTTTGGCTTCACAAAAGAAGAAGCTAAATTGTATGAATTATATAATAAAAATTGATGAAAATTACAAATTATTATCAATATTTTACATCACTCTTCAAGCCATAGTATAATTAATTCACATGTTATTACATCAAAGGTCATTTTTAATGAAATAGGAAATGTCACTTCATAACTTGATGCAATGTTGCATCAAAGAGATAATTAAACAATATTATTCTAATAAATTTTCATGTGAGGATATTAAAAAATAATAATAAAATAATATTTGTGTAATTTTTTTCTTGATCTTGGGACCAACTAACCACCACCCACAAGTTACAAACATATTAGCATTGATTGGTGTGATCATGCAGAGATAAAAATAACTTTTGGCATAGGTGGTGGATGGTTTTTTATGAACCTCCATGCAATAATAATAATTTTCCATTATATTTTTGGAGAAAACTTTATTTTGATTTCATGATAAAATAAATCCCAAAGTCCTCATTTGATAGATTTGGTGCCAGGTAGGACCAAAAGCACCATAACCAACTTAAGATAAATAGAAGGATAATAAGACATAATTTTATCCCCAAAATATTGTGCATCTTAGTACACAAATGGACACCCTTAAGTTAGTTAATAGTATCACAAAGGTTATGATTGACCATGAGATTTAACACTAATCTAATATACATAGGCTAATAGTGGTGGCACATCTAGTAGTGTCCCTCTTACTATTGGTGCTAGTGTCCCTCCTAGTATTAGTTCTAGTGTCCCTCATGCTAGTAGTGGCATAGCTATCAGTCATCTTATAATTTGTGTACATTATTTCCCATCATGTGGGAGAAACTGTAATGGACCTCTTATTCCAAGTTGGTTTTAAAAAATATTTTCTAATTCTAATGACATTATTGAAGTCAAATAATAGTTCTTCTAATGTTATTTTTCCATGTTCCAATCCATATAATATTAATAAGCATCTCC
This sequence comes from Torreya grandis, assembly GCA_037957365.1. NCBI lineage: Eukaryota > Viridiplantae > Streptophyta > Pinopsida > Cupressales > Taxaceae > Torreya > Torreya grandis. The sequence continues at coordinate 944,757 of JARHVA010003104.1, forward strand.
ATGATTATATTAGCCATAATTTTACTTAATCCTTAAAATGGATGTATTTCTCTAAATTTGTCTCAAATTCTACATCTATAACAATGCTAGAACAACTTTCATATCTATTAAAAAGAACTATAAATGCAAAAAATGGTTACATCCTTTCAGTCTTAACTATCCATTAGTTTTAAATTTTATACAAATAATCCTCAAAAGCCATGGATTATGAGCAAATTCGTATTGTAAAATACATATATTTAGTGTATACACTAATGGAAAACCTTCATATCTTTATCACGCTATAGAAACATAATATTTGTTTCCTTGCCCCAATTGATTTGTCATGAGAACTCAATCAAAGGATATCATTCTCTTGTAGCTCAAGTTGGTCTTAACAACCTATATACACCCTAAATTAGTCAATAAACCACACATATCATGTATTTTCATAGTCCTCTTCATAGGAGACTCTGACTGGAGAATACGATCCTTGTTTACACTATCTATGTCTTTTTTTTTTGTCTTGGTCTTATTTATTATTTTTATCACCTTTCTATTATCTCTATCAACTAACCTATGCCCGTAGAGACCCTTAGATTTGGCATATGTCAGTCCTAACCTATTTTTATAAGTCTTAGACAATGGAATTCTAGTGGACTATAGTGCTCGATGTTTCTATCCTACTCGGCACTATTTTCCAACCATCATTTTTTATTGATTAATGGGTCCCAAACCCTTATTAACCACTCCCTTAAGTTTCATTTATCTTTTTTATGTTGACTAATATGAATAAAGGTACCAAATTCAAAATAAAGGGTCTCCTATATAAATAAATTCACTATACATTTTATATCTAGCACTTACTACTTTGGCACATTAGTTAATTAAAATTAGTCAATAGTATAGCTCATAATTCCACATCACACAAATTTACATGCTTGATCAAGGAAGGGCCTACACACAAGTTAATTATTTCATTTATCATGCACATTAATTATACATGTTCCCTAAGAGAGAACTAAATTTGATCTAAGACCCTAGTTTCAGGGTTAATGTAGGTAGTGATCAAGACAAGGGTTCCAGATCATGTGATCATACTTCCCCTAACCTAGTTTTTTCCCTTTTAGATTTTGATATGTTTGTTGTTTTGTATGTGTAGACAAACCTAGGGTTTTTAGAATAAAATAGGTCATATAGGAGCATATAAAAGTGATTGAAAATAAACCAAGACACCTACAAGACTCTGAGATCAAACTGCACTAGAATCTAAAACCATAAATCAAAACAAACAACAATGCTAGAATTGCATAATAGTGCTAGAAACCAATGTGTCCACTTTTTGGCAATCCTATCCTTTAAACAAATGAAATCTAGATTTAGGTTTATGACACCTTCCCACTCATGCACAACCATTTTCAACCTTTGTATCAGTCATCTTAATCTATTTTCCATCTATGCTATATTTTTTCCTATTTATTGTTATTTTTAGAAAGGTGAAAAAGATAAATAGTTACACAAATCAGGATTGTAATAATTATTATATTTTATACTGATTTATTAATCTATATCCTTAACTAAAATATGAATAACACTAAATTATTACCAAATAAGTTAAATCATTTGGTGAACTTGACTTACTTTGAACAAATCTCAAAACCTAGGTGCCCTTAAGGTTTTCCTTCACATTTTTGTGCAAAAATTCAATTTCAAAATTGTGATTTTTGTATAGATTTTTGTACATTTAATTTATTCAAATTTACTTTTATAATTTAAATTATTTCAATAAATTTTAAAATTATAAAACTCTAACCCAAAATCCTAGATTTCCAAACTAGGTCCTCAAACCCAAGCCTTCCTCCCTTACAATTTTTAGATAATTTTTTTGAAATTTTTACAAATTGTTTGGAGTGTTGAAAATATTTTCAAAATATATATGTTAGTAGTCATTCTTTAATTTATTTGCTTAATAGTAATTTTACGTACTAGCTTTGGTGAAATCAATAAAATGGCCACTAAGGCACTTCTTCCCTCATCATATATATAAATTTCTAAATTTTTCTCATAATTGTGAAAATGAATGGACTAATTTACAAAATTGCACGTTAGCCAAAAATGAGGAAAATGATTTCATTTACAATGAATACAATTACTATTGTTATAATGAGTAATATGATGATGCATATGAAAGTGATAGTGAAGAAAAATTAGATGCATCTTCTTCTCTCAAACCTATCTCTTTTCTTCCCTCTTTCAAAAATTTTTTTTTTTGAGAAATGGGAAAGTTACTTTTCACCTCGTTCTCCTATGCACAATACATAAAATGTACAAATTAGACATGCAATTCCAAGTAAACCTCTCATTGGTGATAATTTGCTTGCATTTAAACCTACTTTATCCTTCTTTTGTGTTACTTCTATGTTCAAATTATAACAATATAAATTAAATAGAATCAAATTTACAATGCATAAATGAAATGATCCATCTCATGTTATTAACTCTACTTTGTCATCTCAAACAATGACAAAAGAATGTCTAAATGATAACTCTATTACACTTACTTCTCATATTGAAAATGAAAATAATGCATGTACTCCATTCAAGGATAACATAGACACACATAGTATTACAATTTCACATGATAATTTATTACATATTAGAAAAGAATTAACATATTCTCTAACCCATCTCCCTAGTGATAATGGAAGTGATAATGAGTATGATAGTGAACATGCAAATGAATATGACAATGAGAGTGAATATAAAAGTGATACTTCTACTATCCTCTTTCAAATGAATTCTTTTAATTATGATAATACATGGAATAGTGATGACTATTATACATATAGTGAAGAATAAAATGCATCTCATGCTTCTAACTCTTCTCTCACTCCTCCTTTCAAACATAATGCATTACAAAATGTTGCTTCTACATATATGCATGATTCTATTTAAAATGATGCAAATGTCAATTATAACATCACATATTCTATTCAATTAGAATGTGATTCACTAAATACTAAAGATACCAATGAATCTCCCAAACCACCCCCTACTACAGTAGCACCTATTTTTAACTCTTCATCCAAAGAGAATGGTAGCCCCTCTAATAAGCTCCCAATTACCATTCCTCCAATGTTTCAAGTGAGCACAACCCCTCTTTATTATCCCATTGATAAATGTAACATTCCCATGGCTAAAATAAATGATCAAATTTTATTTTTAAATGAACCAATTCAAGATACTAATATACCATCCCATGATATTATTTATTTGATGCATGAAGTTGGTGAATTACAACACCAAGTACATCTCCTTACTTTAGAAAACAAGGCTTTTAATTATTGGATAGATGCCAATGACTTGCATGGTAACCCTCTTTCAAATACATTTGTCAAAGGTCCATTGCCTAAGTATTTGCAGATACCATAATTTCCTTAATTTGATGGAACTAGAGATATATTTTCACACCTTAAAGCTTTCCAAAAGGCTTTTCCATCTCATACGAGTCCTTTGATTCTAATTAAGTTGTTCCATTAGACATTAGTGGGTAATGCACATAATTGGTTCTTTCATCTACTCCCTTTTGGTTCCTTGCATATATATGATGACTTAGAGGAGGCATTTCTCAGATATTATATAACAAACATGGGCCATCATGTTACATATGAGAAACATGTCACATTACATCATAATTATTTAGAGCCATTTAGTGATGATATCTTATGATTCAAGACTCACATGTTACGATTGATCTATAAACCAATAGATTTAGAGATTTAATATATCTATATTAAGGGGATTCACCAACCCCTCCTAGAGTATATATTATATCAAATAGATTCCTCTGTTAGGTACTTATGTTATATAGTTTTAGCCTTGGAGAATAAATTGGGATTGATTGAGTCAAATTTAGTTGATCATCTTACTCTTGATTTCATAGCATTAACTCTATCTATAGCGCCTAGCACACAACATCCACCATCTCCTAAATAAGATAGGACACCATAGCCATAAAATAAACCAATTAAGAATAGTGAGCTAGTTTGTAGAGCACCACCTATAGTATGTACTACAGAGAATAGCAATAGGGTACCACTATAGTTTGATTCAGAACAGGATAACCCATATGTCTTATTATCAGCACTAATAGATAAGAGGTTAATCACATTGCTTCTACTCATCATCGATATCCACATCTCTTACAAAAGTAGCCACATCAGCCTTTTTATAACTATCATCATATCTTTGGGCATAGAGATAATGATTATTATGGATATAGGGATAGTACTAATAGATGTGTTGATAATGGCATCATATCATTCACACCGAGGGAACTGAGATCTCCTCCATCATAGATCCATAGAACTTATTTCTCCATGACTAAGTCATCCTAGGGCATTCCTTAATAGGATTCATTAATTACCCATAGTGAGAGTAATGTAGTTTCTAGGATAGAGCCTCAAAGGATATCTCTTATCCCACCTATTCAGAGGGTTTAAAGACCAATATAGTGAGAGTAACCTACATATAGTAGTCTAGTCCATGGATTACATAGCAAAATTTTATATACATATCCATAAGCACTTTAATAGATATTTTAGGGTCCTATCTCATGTAACAACTTGGTACAGTTAAGATTAGATGAACCCACATCACAGAGTACTACTCCAAATAGGTATTCAATATAATCAAGTTTTCAAGGACCTATTCTACATATTAACCTAATATGATTGAGATTATATGAGCCCCCATCATAGGTTACAGTTCCATCTCAATCTATTTCTCAATCATATCCATCATAATAGAGTCCACAAGGTGTTATTTCACATAGAAATCCACTATAATTGCAGATAGATGAGCCTCCTTCATAGCACACAGTTTTACTCGTGCATCCATTGAGGTTGCATCTTACAGAGTCTCCATGTATAAATACATTTAGTAAATCATAGATATCATCATATACAAGGCATGTTCCTACACAACATGAGTAATATGGCCACATGTTTAATTGGCCATCAGGGTTTAAATAGTGATACAGTAGCCATGGGGATGATATGCGTAGAGTGATATCTTACATCCCCTTCTACTAAAAACTAAAATTCCTAGTTCCAAATAGCCATCCCTATCCAAACCAAATCATCCAAATCTTGATCTTACCAATATCCTATTTTACCAATCTTACACCAATTCACTTTATCAAATATCAATTTACCAATTATAAAATAATAAAGTTTTTTAATCACATATGATTCAAAATTAAAACTAGAATCACACTTGAACCTATCAATAACAATCAAACCACATCCCAAATACCATTTTACCAAACATGTGCAACCTCAACATCAATGCTAAATAAACTATTTATAATCAATAATTTTTAACAAATATACCAATATACTCCAAATTTCATAACATAATATGCATGAGTCAAAATCAAATAAGTATCCATACATATATATAATAATTTTTTAATACATATACACTAATATCAAGTAAAATCAGTCATGAATGGGTTTCAAGCCCTTACTCTTAGTCTCACTCTCTCCACTAGTGTTAGTCTTATAATCTACCCTAGCACTCGATGGCCCCACACCTCCTTGAGCTATCACATGCCTTTTGTAATGACTCTCTCACTCTAGGAGCTGACCATGTTCCTCATGCAAGTTTGCATATCAACTATAAATATCTATATAATCATCTATGATCCTTGTACTAACAAAAACAAAATTAGGTGGGGGAATCCTATGCCTATCTAGCTTAGCTCTTAGCTCATCTCTTTCTCTTACTACCCTAACATATGTCGTTATCACTAGTGTAGCCCTATAAAATAGATGGACATGGATACTAGTCATCACTATCACTTGCTCTATCAATCCATCCTCTATTTCATCATGAATTACATGATGTGTGATCTCTCATAATGTTGACTTGATTATTATCTCCTATTAATCATCATCTCCACCTCCTACCCTAGCTTTTACTCCATCCCAAGCACCTCCAACTTCACCTACACATAAAGTATGACACTACGTTAGATATATAATTTTAAATCAAACTAAAAACAAATTTATACATAGTTTAAATGTAATCATTGATTACATCTCATCATCTAGATCATCTTAGGATCCTCATACTCTAGAGCATCCCCTACATCAATACGGTACAACAAAGCCTACTAATTCTTATCCCACCATGTGATATACACATCTATACATCCAATTTTGTCCACATAAAAAATGTATTATGATCGCATCCCTCATATCCAAAGGTAATGGTGTGAGGTCAGCCTTAGTAGGTTTTGCATGAGCTCCACAATACCTTCCTAGTCCTACAGAATCATTTTATCCTCTATATAACCTATCTTAGTTAGTTTTATAGCTAAGTTATAGTTCTTCCTATTTATTATTATTTTTATAAAGGTGAAAAAGATAAATAGTTGCACAAATTAGGACTACAATTATTGCTATATTTTGTATTGATTTATTAATCCAGACCCGTAACTAAAATGGGAATAACACTCCATTATTTCCAAATAAGTTAAATCATTTGGTGAACCCTATGTGAAAATTATATAAACAACAAAGAAAAATCATAGAAAAATTATGCCTCTTGGACAAAAGCATTGTATTAAGGATAGTGGCACTTGATAGGAGTGATAAACCCTAGATAGGAGCACTGAACCCTAGACAAGAACATTGGACTATAGGACATGAGCACCAAAAATAGAAAAAACTTCCTAAGCTACTTTTAAGCCCTAAAGAACTCCAAAATATCCCTAAAACTTAAAAAATCAAGAATTTGAGCTATTTACTAGGGTCACATCACCACCAGCCTAACCCTGGGTTACCAACTGCTTGAACTAGGTCATAGTAGGTGCTCATCTCCTTGGCATTTTTCTCATTCTAGAGCTCAAAATCTCAACCTAGTTAATGCACAAATGAATAAAAAATCAATCTAATTTCCTATGTTAACCAACTTTTTCATTCAAAATAAAATACCATTTTTCCCATATCTTGAACCCCATAACTCCATATTTTAAACCATTTCCTTCCATGGTATCATGATAATGATACCTTTGAAATCACTCAAGCTTCACTCTCTTTTTATCTTATTTGCCTACTATGGCATGAGCACTTATATATTTATTTTATACCTAGACATGAACCTTAGTCATCACCAATCAAAGCATGTTCCACTCTTAACAACACAATCTTATCAATCAACCAACATTTCAATCTAATCAAAACACACCAACCTTGTTTCTATTACTATGTCACTAGTCATCACTTTTGGCTCAACCTCCTCTATCACATATTTTGTCCCTCTCCGCAAAAGGGGGCATCATTCATACTATTCCTATTTCTAAACTTACCCAACATACCCATCCACTCTCATAAGTGGATACAACATGGTTCTTACACATCAAACATTTAGATTATCAGATTCAAATCAGATTGGTCAAGATATATAGTGACTCAGATTATGTATTTAACTCAACATTACTCGGGACATTTAGAAGGATATACCTGTAATTTATAGGTACATATACTATTCAAATATAGTGGTTGAGATTATATGGATTTATAGTGATTTTGATATAGATACATAGACTGTTTAGATATAGTGGTTTAGATTATATGGATTCAAAGTGATTTAGATACAGATACACAAACTATTCAGATACAGTGGTTCATTTTATATGGATTTACAATGATTTTGATATATATATATATAATATATATATATATATATATATATATATATATATATATATATATATATATATATATATATATAGACTCATATACCAAATTTGGGGCATTTACATGCTATATGTCTGACACATATAGCTTCATACAACATGACATAGTTATAGAATTAGATAGTAGACTATAGGCATAGTGTAAAGCACATTGTTTTTGTCTCCAATTTTACAAATGAGGAATGGAAAGATATGTCATATCAAATGTGGTTATATAGATTACCAAATTGTATAGATGCATCACTCACATACTAAATTTGGGGGCATGGCACAGATGGTCATGTTCTTCATCACTCAAGATTATATAGATGGAATGGTAAGATATGCCAGTCTATTCTTACATCTTGACCAAATTTTTAGATTACACCCAACTATACCTAGTTTTTCACCATTTTGGATCTCATGGCCATCTACAATGGTTGTTTTATTATATTAATCAGATCTAGATTACATGATTTTGTGTGGGATTGAGGATAGAAATTGGTTTTGGGCCTCCAAGCACTTCTTAGTTCTAGTTTAGATATTCAGAGTGGGGGTACGATATATTTTTCTCTTCATAGTATATATATTTTATATGTACATCCATATTACATGAGTTTATGTAGGATAGAGGATAGACATTGGTTTTGGGCCTCTACGCATTCTTCATCTTTAGTCAAATTCAACATAGGGGGAAAACATTTCCCTTCTTCTCTATGATACATGGATTTCACATTCAAATTCAGTACAAGGTGCATTCACTCCATGGATTCCTTCTATCTCTAGGCATTATTCAGCTCTCCATCCACTTCCCTAACCAAGAAGTGAGTTGGACCCTTGTAACACATTCACCTCCACGTAAGTAGGTTTAGGTATGCATTTTATTCTTCTTTATTTTACTATAGTATTTTATTTCATTGCATTACTAGAATAAAAAGAGGGTAAATGTATACACCCTAAATTAGTCAAACAACCACACATATCATGTCTTTTCATAGTCCTCTTCATGAAAAACCCTGACTAGAGAATACGAGCCTTGTTCACACTAGCCATGTCTTTGTTTTGTTTATCTCAACCTATTTTTTGAGTCCTAAAAAATAGAATTCTAGTGGACTATAGTTCCTGATGCTCCTATCCTACTTAGTTTTATTGTCCAATGGTCATTTTTTCTTGTTTAATGGGTCCCAAACCCTTCTTAACCCCTCCCTTAAGTTTTATTTATATTTTTAATGTAGGATAACACGAATAAAGATCCCAAATTCAAAATAAAGAGTCTCCTATTTAAAGGACTTCACAACACATTTTATATCTAGCATGTACTACTTTGTCACATTAGATAATTAAAATCATTCAATAGTATAGCTCAAAATTCTACATCACACATAGATTTGCATGTTTGATCAAGGACGGGCCTAGGTGAAAGTTTATTCTTACATATACCATACTCATTGATTATACATGCTCCCTAAGGGAGAACTAAATTTTATTTGAGACCCTAGTTTGAGGGTTAATTTAGGTAGTGATCAAGACACTAGGGGTTCTAGATCATGCGGTCATACATCCCCTAACCCAGTATTTTACCTTCTAACTTTTGATATGTTTCTTATTTTGTGTGTTTAGATAAACCTAGGGTTTTAAAAATAAAATAGGTTATAAAATAGCATAGACACATGATTATGAATAAACTAGGACACTTACAGGACCTCATGATCAAATTGCACCTGAATCGTAAACCAGAAATTTAAATGGACAATAGTGCTGAAATTGGACAATAGCACCAGACACCAAAGTGTCCACTTTTCAACGTTACTAGCCTTTCACTAAATGAAATATATATTCAGGTTTATGATATCTTCCTAGTCCTGCACAACCATTTTTAACCTCTCTATCAACCATCTCACTCTGTTTTCTAGCTAAGTTATATTTCTTCATATTTATTGCTATTTTTAGATAGGTGAAAAAGGCAAACAGTTGCACAAATTAAGAGTTTAATTATTGTTATATTATATACTAATTTATTAATCTAGACACTTAACTAAAATAATAAAAAACTCTCCATTATTCCCAAATAAGTTAAATCATAACCCCAATAATATTAGAATAAAACTTATGCTTCAACTTTGCATTACAATATTATGGACATATTAGTCTTACATTCAAACAATTAACAATGATACGAGAAGCACCATATCTCATACAATACATATATTTGGCATATATATTGTGTAAGTATTGAAGTGAAGCTATACATGGGTCTCTTATTGTATAAAGATGCATTTACCAAGCATGTGACAAGAAATGTATAATATTTATGCATGTGATGAGGCAAATGAAGAAATTGATAAATTGTTCTCTTTATTATAGGGATGTGAATTAAAAAATAAACGTCACTTCATATGTACCACTTGATGAGACCAAGATTAGGAACACTTTTCTAGAAAATAAAGTGTCGAGATAGATTTATTATTGGAGCAGATGAAGTAGTCTTGAAGGAGGGAAGGGCTATCTAGTGTCCTTCATGGATGGATGGTTATTTATTATCAACCACTAATTAAAATTATTATAACATATTTAGTAGGTCTATTCACGATAAAATAAAAAATGTCATGTTTTAGTTTGATATCAATGATATCTAAGTGCAAAAGGTAAATACTTGCTTGGATTAGCTAGTTAGGGGAGTCTAGGGTCAAATTGGTATGAGCTCCATGCACAACATAACTATTTAATTATAAGAGATATGTGAGGGGTATAGATGAGATGTCAGTATCTAAATTACATGGGTAATTCCTCTAAACACCCCCTATATGATTCTACCTAGTTTAGGACAAATGAGACATGACTACATGATTTTTCTTGCAGCTAAATGTCTCTTAAGAGACCACAAGTTGGTCAGTGGGTCACGTATATTTTGACTCGATATCACAATAGATGAATTATTTTCATGAACATGTCCATATGGGAATATAAATGTTGGAATGGCCACCCTCTTCTCTTTATCAGACCCTAGGATCGAAAGTTTTAATTGGTTGGATGAATCCCTTAAGTTTTTCATCCATAAGTGGGAAAATAAACTAAACTTATGCCACACATTGTATAAGATATGTGAGGGGTAGAAATTATCAATTAGTGCCTAAAGTTATATAGGTGAGTCCTCTGAGCACCCCTAGATGATTCTCCCTAACTCTGGATGAGTGAGACACAATAACATTTTTTCTTTCATAGTCAAATATCTCTTAAGAGACCAAAAGATGGCCATTGGTGTAAACACCTAAATTTCATTTTTTAGTGTCAAAATTCACTTTGACATGCTAAAATTTCTTCTTCCACAAATTTAAATTCAAACTAATATCATGTCCCTCCAAATTTTGAATAATTGAATAATTCTTAATTAATCAATTATGCACACCTTTTGTTCCAAAATTATTACATAAATTTGGATTTTCCACCTCACCCAGACATCCTCCATATTTATCCCAACCATGTGTTGACTCATCTAACCACCCTCCTCAAATTCCTCAACCACCTTGTGAGTCACCCTAGAATATTTCAACCTCTTTGACCTATTCTTGATAACTCACTTAACCAATTACCTTTTTCTCTTAACCTATAGAATTGGTCATCATCATCATGGATGATGAATAATTGTCCATTGTTGATTATTTGAATTATTAGAAATATTCAAATAATCCTACACCATTTTATGGACCTCTTGTAAAACTATAAATAGACATACAAGCCATCACTTTCATCCATTTTCACTTATGATAATGAAGTTCTATTAAATTCCAAAGTGAATACAAGATATCAAAAGTCTATTTACACACCAAAATTCTGCCCAATTTCCCTTACATTGGATAATATTGAGCAACCATATTTAGAGAGCAAGCCACTTTTCATTGAAATGGATGAGTCTCATGTTACTTTAATTGTGTAAGTTTGTGTTTTTTTTTCCTTTCATTTTTAGCTTTATCCTTAGGTTGATTTGAGTTTATATTATATTTCATTTTGTATTTAATATCTTAGATTTAGTTTCATTATATATTTCCTTCACACATTTTGTTATGTTTGATGGGACTTTTCTTCATCTTTACATATCATAAGTATCATAGGTACATTTAGGAACATATTTTAGTTTATTTTCATAATATTTATTGTGCACATACATTTAATCTTGGTCTTGGAAGTTTTTGTTTACAACTATAGGTTATTTTCTAACTTTTTCAATCTTGTGGTACATTTCACTACATAACAAAAAAATCAGAGAGTTCATCAATGAAATTGTAGCAGCAAACAACAAAATTGTTTTTTTTTTTGTTCTTTGATCTATTTCAATAGTTTTCTTTCTTTAATAATTTTCTAGCTTAGTTCAACATTGTCCCATATTTTTTAATTTTTGTTTTTCTATTTTTCTGAAAAACTATGAAATCATAGGTTTCATCAATGATATCATATGACTACACAATGAAATCATTATTTATGTTGTTTTTGATCATTTTTGTAGCTTTTATTCCAACAATTTTTGTCTTAGTTTTGTTATGCTCTATATTTTCAATTTTTCTTTGTTTATGTGAAACTATGAAATCAAAGACTCCATCAACAAAATTTTAGAGTGTAGTAGTAGAATTGCTTTTTGTACTGATGTCTTTATGTTTTATTTTTTTTAATTCTTTAACTAGTAGAAAAATTGTAAGACTTATCAACAAAATCATCTAACCTAATTAAAAAATCATTTTTAAGTGCTTTCTATTTTCTAATTTTCTATGTTCATCCTTTCTAGAGTCCCCTGTATCAATGTCCCTCTCTAAGCAATCATCTATTTTGGGTTTCTTTCTCTACTATTTTATTTTTTAATCTATTTTCTATCTTCTATCACAAAAGTGAAATTGAAGAGCCTATCAATGAAATCATTTAACATAATCATGAAATCATATTTTAACTACCTTTTTGTCATTGTTTTTATTATTATTTTAGCTTTCTAGAGATATCAGTGTTTCTTTCCTTTTCCCCCCTTTTTATCTATTTTATATCTTATATCACAACAAGGAAATATTAGGTTCTAATAGCAAAATTGTTCAACCTAATCATGAAATCAAACTTATTTTGTTTTTTTATTTTTCCTCTTTGGTCCCCAATAGTGAAATCGAACATATCTACAATGAAATTATGGATGTCTTTGGTGAAATTAAAAACAACATCAATTAAATCATAAGTGTAGTGAAATAATCAAATATATCAATGAAATTGTAAGTAATATCAATGGAATTATTCCATAGAGAAAAAAAATCATCGAATATATCAATGAAATTGTCAAGGTAAGTATGAAATCATTATATTTTTCTCTGTTTTATGTTTGATTTATTTTTTTATGATAGTTAACAATTTCATAGTTTGTTTTGAATGTGTAACAATGAAATCATTCTAGAGAATTACTTCTTTGTGCTTTTTGTTTTCCCTAATTATTTTTAGGTTGCCTTGATTTTCAATCAAATGTAAAACTTCTAACAGCTTGTTTGTAGGCTGCAAATCAAAGAAAAAACCTATAAAGAGTTAAACAAAACAAATTTCACTTTATTGCTAACATTTTTCATTTTTTATTTAAAGTTTTTATAAAAATATTTTTAAAATTTTAGTTTTTCATTTTCTTTAGTAATTTGCAAACATTTGTTTTTAAAGATTTAATTAATTTCCCTTTTCATAATTTGTGTGCCTTGCTTGTGTTGTGTATGCTCTTTCATTAGCATCACATTAGTGGAAATACTTGAGAATCATAAACAATAATTATATGTCTATGTTATCCAAGTTGATACTTACATGTAGGCTCTTATTTTTATGTCACATTAGTGGCAATACCTATGAATCAGAGGTAAGTGTTTGTATTTTAATTTTATTTTCTTAGGGAATTTATCGACTATACATTTCATCACCACATGATAAGCCAAACCTCGTGTATTGGTAAGGTATATAAATTGAGTTAGAGCTGTCATTTTTTCCTAAGTGGTTATATGTTTTAAGCATGTTGTGAAGTAAGGGACTTCCACACTCCAATACCCATGCCTTATAAAACATGACTCAAATTTTGGTTTTTTTGATGTCAACACATTGAAATCCTAATGGTTGTATTGGGCACATTATGACAAGACCCAGTTGTGTGCATCCATAAAATTGACTTCTTCCATGGTTTTGGGCCTTATCATACTAAGAGGTATATCAAGTAATCTCCTAGCTAAATTTTTTTATACCTTAAGCCTAGGAAAGATTTTTATCCCATTTAATTTGTAGTGTATCAATTAACATTAGTGTTGAGAAGTTACTTCCCCTACACCCTTAAAACTGGGATTAGTGGGTCATGAGAACAACATGATCCTCCATGGTTATTTCCTTAAATATTTGGTTTTAGTTAGTTCAATAGACAATTCAATGACATAGGAATCCTATGGGTTATTCAAGCCCCTTTTTACCTAGATTTTAATCTTTTTGCTGTAATTACATGTGTGTTTAGAATATATATTATTTATTTATAAGATTGTGTTTTACCACCTGATAAAAATCCTTGAGTAATAAATAAGTAATTTTTGAGTCTTGAGACAAGTTGTAATGCAAAAAATATTTTAAAATCCAAAAATAAAAAAATCCCAATCTAAAACTCAAAAGGAATCTTGTTGTTAATCAAGCTTTTAGTCACTTTGGTATTTTTTGAGTCTAGTGTCAAGTCCTTATTATTTTTGTGAGTCAATTCCTTCCTCTAACAATGTCACTCATCACAAGGCACATTTATATGCTTAACAATCTAATGATAAGGGAGGAGCCTTATTGTAATGATCCATTCTAAGTAATAGTCATATATTAAACCATACTTATCCAAATTACTCACTATCAGATTTGTTAGAATCCTGATGGTACAATAATTTACATGCTATCAATTTTAATTTCTATCATGGAATTCTCAAAATCACTAAAAAAATTACAATGACATAATTATTACTTTTTATTCACACTACTATTTAACACATATACTCAATGCATGCTACATCACCTCCTCTTATTTCCTTTGAAAGAAAAGGTTTCATTTCTCTCATCCTTTGTTAAGAAAATGGGAGAAAACATAAATATCCATGATCTAAATAAATGTTTATCTTCACATATTAATGCAATATGTGTCAAAAAAATATTGTCTCTTAAAATGTAATTAAAGTTTTAATTCCTTCACTACAAACACAAATGTAGGGGGTATGGTATTGGTTCATGTACTTCCATTTTTCTATGATACAAATTTAAAAATACTACTATTTGTAATTTCAAGTTATAATTTTAAAATATTCATAAATCTAATAGTGTTCTATATTAATTTAATACAGATATATATGGGGAATGATATTCATTCATTTCCATGTTTCTACATTGCAACTATTAAAAAAATATCTTGTTCAAAATATAAAGTTTAAAAGTTTAAAAATTCTATCTAGATCCATTTGTATTGGTGTGATTAATAAAGGGACAAGTGGGACACATTATATTCTATTGAAACTCAATGTCTATGGTTTAAATTCTACTCTATAAATTTCATTTACTCCAATATCTATATACTAAACATTAACAATCATATCTTGAACCATATTTATCCAAGTTACTAACCATCAAATTCAGTAGAATTCTGATGGTAGAATATTTAATATGCTATTGATTGTAATTTTTATCATGGCATTCTCAAAATCACCAAAAAATTTTAAATGACCTAATTATTTATTTATATTCACACTACTATTAAACTCATATACTCAATGCACACTACATCACCTCCTCTTCTCTCCATTCACATAAAAAGTTTCATTTCTCTCATCCTTTGTCAATAAAATAGGGGAAAACATAAATATCCATGCTCTAAATAAATGTCAATCTTCACATATTAAGGTGATATGTGTCAGAAAAATATTATGTCTATTAATATATAACTAAAGTTTCAAATCCTTTAATACAAACACAAATGTATGGGGCATGGTATTGATTTATTTACTCCCCTTTTTTTATGTTGAAAAATAAAAAATACTACCTTTTACAATCACAAGTTACAATTTTAAAATATTCATAAATCTAATAACATTCTATATTAATTTAGTATAAATACAGGTGGCATGTTGCTCATTCATGTCCATGTTTCTAAATTGTAACATTTAAAAAATATCTTCTTTAAAATACAATGGTAGCAAGTTAAAAAATTCAATCTAGATCTGCCTACAGTGGTGTTATTCATAAAGGGACAAGTGGGACATATTAGAGTCTCGTGACACTCAATGTCTATGGTTAAAAATTTTCAAACCCAATGTGTAGTTCCACCCATTATTATTATTTTTCATGTTAGAGTGTAATGACTTTTTATGGTTACAACATTGTTCAAAAGTGAAAGCATAGACTTCTTTAATTCAAAATCTTTACTCATTAATACTTGATCAATATCACAGTCCCCCTACGTTCTAAGTATATGAGATGGTATGGTTATGATATAGTGACACCTAATGACCTACCAATCATCCTAATATCACTTTCAAAATTGTTTATTATCTTTGGCTCTAAAACAAACAAGTTTGAAAGTACCTTACATCCACCCACATATCATAGAGAAATCTGTTTACCTACTTCTTCAAGTGTATTTTTTACTTTCTCTCCTTTTAAAATTTCAAATTTTAAAGTATCACATTTTATAAACTTTAAAGTATGAGTATTAACTACTTCCAATAGCATTTTTATAAGTTGTTTCATTAAGGCATCTTGCACAATCAGGTTCCACATCAAAAGGATAAAGTGTTTTTTCATACTCATGTATCTATTTATCCTTTACTATAGTAATTTCACTTCACTACATCACTAGAATAAAGGCGGGGAAAATGTAGACACCCAAATTTGACATAAGCTTGTTCAAAATATACATTTTCAAATAATTTTGTCTATTAGGACTATTAATAATGAATGAAGGGCTTATTGGCATAATATATCTTGTTTCTCAAGTTTCTCTCTCTTATTTTTTCAATTTAGGGTCTTGTGTGTGTGTGTGTGTGTGTGTGTGTGTGTGTGTGTGTGTACCCTTTCAAATCTACCTCAAAGATCCCCAATCTCATTCAATACTTTTATATTTATGTCTTGTAACCGTTGGACAAGGGCACACTTTATGAGCAAGGCCACATTATGGTCATGTCTAGGTAATGCAGACTTATCCCAACCTAAATTACATAAGTTTTTTTGAGTTTATATGTCAATAATAGTCTTTTTTATTACCATTGGTCTTTTCAAGTTGGTCTCCTCATACGCTAAATGAGCCTCCAATGTCTAATTTAAGATTCCTATATAAGTAAGGGTCCTATTAAAGGCTAAAAATCAATCTATATTTATCAAAAAACCTATAAAAAGTTTATGTCTACTAATATTTGCTAAATAATTGACTTATTTGTAGGTTCAAAATCTGAATACATCATTTGCATGATTTTTTCAACTGTAATCATAGGTGGAAAAACATATAGTCTTGCATTCCATTATTGCATACATACACTTAGGAGGAATAACTGCATTAACCTAAGAATATTTTAGGCTGTGTAGGTAGCAATGTAGTTAAATGGGATTTTCTAAGGGTAGATTGGTTATTCCCCTAAACATGTTCCCCCCTTTTGGCATTTGATCTCTATTGTGTTTATTGTGTAAGAGCTATAATTTATATTTTTTAGCTATTTCACACATAAAATTGGCATACATAGTAAAATAGTAAACCCTCATAAACATGTGCATAAACCATATCAAAAAATAATTTGCATAGTCAACCAAGATATGACTGTAGTCAACAAATAAGACTAGTGCAAACCTATCCTTCTAATGCAACCTTGTTTGAATATACTTTAAATTATTATTTCCTGATATGACATAGTTCATAGTTATATTTAGTGATTTTTCATATAAAATTAAACTACACAATCAAAAACATCTATTTTAAGCTAAGTACATATATTTAATTATAATTTATGATTTATAGTTCATTCTA